>JBBPNO010000134.1:0-50088 GCA_038090915.1 Boletus eberwhitei
AAGATCGAAGCGAGTCGGAACTTTGATAGTGATTGACTTTTACACGGAGAATAGTGTATATCAAGGTTGGGGTTTACATGAAAGAAGCGTCCCTATTTATAGTAGTCCGGGACTTTAGGGTAGGCGGGTCATAAATACTAAACAGGAAGGAGAGATCGGATCTCAGATGGAATCGGGGGGGTAGGAACTACGAGGCAGTGTGCGAGAGAGCACTGCCGAGGGGATGCTGTCCGATATCAAATACAGTAGTATGAAATAGGAGGAGAAATGAAGCATAGCCGGAATCCTATGTCCACTGCCTTGCGCGGCCATGTTGGCAGTGTTGATTGGTCGGGGTTCAGAAGGCATCGCCTTCTGCGTTGGGGGTCAATGGGGTTTCTGAGAAGTAGTCCCCCGTATCGAGGAAGAGGTCGTCCCATAGGGACGGAGTCGGAATGTCAGAGTTAAGGGAAATTTGGTACCCCCCTTCACCAACCGTAACACTAACCACTTCTATATGGAGGGTTTTTCTCAACACAGAGTTTGTTGAGGTACACTGAGAGGGCATATTGATTGAGTGTGCTGATAATGTTATTAAATGGGTTTTTCCTTATTTTTTTAGCTATTCAGCCAATTATCCAGAAAAGTATGTGTCATAATCATTCTAATCTATTCTAGTGCTGACTAGCACAAATCTGATCAAGGGTTCTTCTTTCGTGCATCAAATTTCTTGGAATTTGTCCCTGCTCCTGGTGCCTCATCAAAAAGGACAATATTATACAGATGGGTAATCCATCAGATATGCTGACCCGCACAACAGAGATGCAAATGAATGACAAGAGATATCAAGTGCTGATCAAGAAAGCATGACACTTGATTTACAAGCATGATAAGAAGATAACCAGTAAGAAAGTTAATGAACTACTTCAAGATCAATCTTTGGTTCCAACCTGGATAAGGCGGAAATTTTTCTACTAGTAGTAGCTCATTTAATGATCCCTTGCTTGCTAGAATGCATTTTTTGAGTGTCTCTCAACTAATAGTGCTCTTTTTAATTTTTTCCTTTTATTTGTGATGGATCTGCTCCACAAGTTTGAACTTGGAGTATGAAAAGCACTATTTATGCACTTGATGTGTATTCTGTATGCCCAAGGAGGGACTGCAATCCAAGAACTCAATTGGAGGCAAGTGAGCAGCTCTATTCAAACTATATTACAAGTTTGACAGGTATTAAAAGGTTGAAACCTTTGGGCAGGGGGTAATCCAAAAATTCCACAAGAATGCCTTGGTGATGAAGCAGTTGGCAGTGAAAGACTTTGAAGATCTTCTCCAGGTAAATCAGTTGTATTCATTGCTTTGATACTATGCTCAGTAATACACCTGGACAGTGCACAATTTTTTTTTTCAAGAGACTACTGCCTTCTCTCTATAACAAAGTTGTCTTAGATCTTCTCTTTGATCTAGCAACCTGGCATGCATTCATGAAGCTTCAAATGCATACAGATGACACCCTTGTATTCTTTGGTATTGCAACCACCCATCTTAGTCATTCAGTACGAAAATTCCGTGAAACAACATGTTCAATATATCAGACTACAGAGCTATCTCAAGAATCTGCATCTTGTACACAAAGACATGCAGGGCTTATCATGAAGAATCCTCAGTTGGCAGTGGGGCTGCTAGGGCACAATACCTCCAATATCACAACACTAAAGGTCAAGACACTTAACTTATCGACTTACAAATTTCATGCTTTAGGGGACTATCCAGATATGATCTGACAATATTGGACCACAGATAGTTATTCTACTCAGATGGTATGAAATTTCTCCTTTGTTACTAGCAAAAATACCAATTCCAGCCAATATAGAGAGAACTTGAGCATTACAGTGTAAAACACCAGTTTGCTCATTCAGGAAAGAGAAAAAATATATGAAACGCCAACCTTGCCCATCAAGAGGCAATTGAACAGTTCATCTCAAAAGTGAACAGTGCATGAGATTCATTCATGGAAGTGGAATCCAACTCTGAGCCAAAGAGTCCCCCACATCTCTGTACATCCCCAATAGACCAATACCATATCGCTGCATCTACATGGCAAGAACACGACCTCACTGAGTGGTTGTGTGATCTTAGAGATGATCCTGTCATCAATGTATATTCTGAATTCCTGAATTGGAGGCCCACCTGTTTAACTGACATTCCTTCAATGTAGGATTTTATTCCACACCTCAAGGACCATTTGCTGGCTTGCCTACGGGGTCTGGCTTACAACAGTAATGAATACAATTTCTCTGATAAGGACTGACACTGTGTAATCATACAAAACAACAAGTTCTTCAAGCACACCTACTTATGAATTAACTACATGACCTATAATCTTTGGTGCGAACAAGATTCAATTAGCCCCTGTTGTCATGCAGACATTATGTTGTTATCTCAAGAAGACAAATGCTCACACCCTTACTGGTATGCTCATGTCTGCCTTATATTCCATGTCATTGTACAACACTATGAGGATGCTGTATCTCCATATTCAAAGCCAGAACAAATAGATGTTTTGTTTGTTCATTGGTTCCAATGTGATTCAAACATCAACTCCAGATGGGATGCCAAGTGGTTATTCCAACTTTAGTTCTTTGACTGAGATAACCTGGCCGATGCTTCTGGGTTCATGGACCCAGGTTCTGTCATCTGTGAAGTCCATCTCATCCCTGGATTCAGATGGGACCTTACAAAGGAATTGTTGGGGCCATCATTCATTCAGCAGGAATGAAATGGCATCGAACCAAACCACGACTGGTGTTTTTATTATGTCAACTTGTAAGTTCATGATCAGGCATACTACATATACTAATCTAGCTGCAGCTTTGTGGACAGGGACATGTTTATGCAGTTCAAAGGAGGAGGGATTGGCTACAAGGTCACCCATGAGTGGGATGAGTTTTTGCAGTGCAAGGGAGGCAAACCACCATCAGATGACAAAGATGTTGAGTTGAACAACCTCCAGAGTGAGGACTCCAAGTTGGAGGATGATATTGAACAGGTTCAACAGAGTGACGAATCCCAGGCCAGTAATACTGACAGCGAGTTGGTGTCAGGCTTGCCAGTGGATGAGAGCGACAAGTCAGAGGATGAACAGGACGATGTACTTATCACAGATGAAGGAGAGGAACTCAATGAGCATATATGGGCTCAGGAGGGGTACAATGCACTGTAGTAACACTTGCAAGCAATGCAAATTTCTTTTCACATCATTCAGAAGAACCCAATATTTTATATTATCAGAATGTCAAGTGCATTGAACAGTCTGCAACTAGCTATGACATTACAGTATGTCAAGCACGGTCAAGGCTTAAACTCAATGACATCAGCGATCAGTCGCAACTGACTTCCCTCATGTGCTGTCACACGACATCTGCCACATCAGGCAATCTCACAGTTCTGCAATTTTTGTGATGTAACAGTTGTGCTCTTGTCGAGATCCATGTACACATTATGGCTCAAGCTGGAACTTGCAGCCAAATTGAGGAAAAATACACCACAGCGCCAAATCCTTGGAGGAGGAATCTTCACCCCCTAAGTCCCAGATGACTCGATTGTGGTGACGCAGATGCTGGACCAGTAAATGAGATCGTTAGCCGACTTTTCGTGTCTGAAGGGAGAGGACACCAGGTGGGTCACGTGCCGTCGGCCAACCTCGCTGGGCGTGGGAGGTTGGCAGCGCTAAGCGAGGTCAGAAAGGCGTTACCAGCACCCGCTGTGGGCATGTATATAAGACCGTTTGCCGCGAGATTTCAGAGGCGAGTCATTCTTATGCTCTCCCCGGTGTTCGACTCAAAGCTTTTCGTCATCACCTGTGTTCAACTCAGTTCTAGGCTCTAGTTCAGAGCGAACGAATCCAACCAAGCGATCTCCAGGGGGAGGGTCTGAATTATCTCAACTGACATCTTGCCTCATCACATGATCATAATGGCTTCCCCATAGCTCCCATGCGCGTTTCGGCGCAACGCTTGTAACCCATAACGACACCGCTCGATGTCACAGCGTGTGCACCGGATCCCTCTATCTCTCATTAAGCCGTTCCTCTCACCTGGAAGATGCACCTTGTCTTCAGCGCGTCCGATTACACGAACTCAGACATCTCTGATGAACGGGGCCGCGTCCTCTATTCCGTGTCGACACCTCGGGCTTCTAAGCGGGTGACCACGATTACCAAGTATCGCTGGAGTGGTCCGAGTAGCGTCTCCGAGACGATGGCGACGATCGAGTGGCATAAGTTGAAGGAGACGCTCATTCGATTCAATGGAAACGAGATCAGAGCAGATGTCATGCTTGGGAAGCGTCGGTGGAGCACGTAAGTCTGTCTCACAGGGTTTCCATGTTGTGATTGATTGACGCATCAATGGGGAACCGACAAGTGGACGCTTTTTCGTAGGACCCGATAAGCGTTCTTACAAATGGAAACTCGAATCAACGCACTGTTGGGTACGTTGTATCTTCTCTCTTGCGGGCTTTGCTGTTGTGCCAGAAAGAGTCATGTTGGCTAGACGTCATCCTGAATAACCTTCCTAGATGAAACTGGCGGAATCGCACGTCGCGCTGGTGAGGTTCCACAAGAAGAATTTCGGGATTAGAAAACAATCACACCCGCCGTATCTTGACGTCTCTCCAAAAGTGGTGCCCATGTTGGATCATGTCATACTGACATATGTCTATGTCGAGTATCTGCGCCGAGAGCGACTCAACAATGCTCTCGGTCCGGCGAGTCAGACGAATACGTCGTAGCTTAACGACGACGATGCGGAAGGGCCATGCAATAGCACGTGCATATTTGGATCGCGGGGACATCACTTGGCCTCATCTGTGCAACATGAACACTACCATTCGTGGCTGCGCTGAGGACGGTGAATAACCTCGCCGTGCCATATCGAGGCTGTACGTGTTATGTTGTACTGTATATAGGTTTTCTGAGTCGTTTAGCATATGACATTAGATATGTGGTTGTGCGGTAGCTGTGCTTTGTGAATATGAGGGAGCGTACTGGCAAGTACTCCAGTGGCAGGACACCACCGTTAACACTGCCTCGAGTCGCTGACAATTCAGGAACAGCCTGTGTGCGAGCTGGGCATACTCGTGAATGAACCTCAATATAGTCTACTCTGGCACGATGGCCCACACAGAAGTAGGTAGTCTAAAGCGTGAGGTGGAATCAAACAGTGGGTAACCTTATAGATATTTGCTTGCCGTATGTTGGACCCCCTGACTTTACTATGCTAGGAATCCTTTTTAAGGAAAAGGCATCCTTAGTTGAACTAGGTTCCGCCTGGCATTGTAGGCTAATGGCTCCGACGAGTCATCGCCTTCGTGCTCAGCCCGAATCGTTAACGCTCCATAACTTTTGAGGTCTGCTGTGCACGACCCACGAACGAAGTCGAGCGACGTCTTACTGCCCCTCCCCCCCTACTCTCGCTCTGTGTCGTTGACATGCGCCTCATATTCAGCACCACCAACCACATGAACACAGATATCTCTGACGAGCGAGGGTACATCCATTACACCCTCTCCACACCCTCCGCGCTCAAGAAAGTGACCACAATCACCAAGTATCGCTGGAGTGGTTCTCGTGGTGTCCCGGAGACGATGGGCGTCATCGAGTGGCATCGTTTGAAAGAGACGGTGTTTCAGTTTGATGGGAGGGTGGTACCCGCGAACGTGATGCTCGAAAAGCGCGCGTGGAGCAGGTATGTTGATTCCTGATGCTTTGAAGAGATGATGCGACGTTGACGGATATCGTGAACTCGGATCACCGTCGGGGAATCATTGAACGGTGCTAGTGCTCGATACTTCGTAGGTCCTGATCAGCATACATACAAGTGGAAGCTCGAATCGACGCATTGTTGGGTATGTCCGTTCCCAGTCGCTTGGGTGGAGAATAGGATGACGAATGATGTTACTGGATGTGTCGTGGACAGATGAAGCCTGCCGAGTCAGACGTCGAGCTCGTCCGCTTCCACAAGAAAAATCTCGGGATTTTGAAACCATCCCATCCGGCCTACCTCGATGTTTCCACCAAGGTGGTTCCGATGTTGGATTACATCATTCTCACGTTCGTCTACGTTGAGTCTTTGCGGCAGGAGCAAGCGGGGAGCCGGAGCAACCTTAACAATATCAACAATATCAACAATACCAACAATACCAACATGATTATTATGAATAATGCTACGATGATGTGATGGGCTTGTATGGCTTCGTGGCACTTTATGAGATCTTGTAACCTTCCATTCTGTAAATCATTCCACATGGCTACTGGACGCTGCCAAAAAAACTGCATATAACTACGGGATCGTTCTAAAGGCGAAGTTCTTGTCCCGCATGAAATCCATTCATATGTTCGGGGACGACTGTGTATTGCACACTGAATGAGTTCAAGATTGATCACACTGTAGTCCTGTGTATACCATGACGCCCACGATAGCGGCTCTCTACGCTAAACCGGTGCTTTTCCCTTGATCCGTGGTTTGTGTTCCGCCAAGAGACAAGAGACGACAATCACGTCCCTTGTGTGGTGGTTTTCTGGTTTGATAGCAACGAATGCATCGTAGATGATTCATTTTCAATTTTCGACACGTTTACGGGATTTTGAAAACTATGCTATGGCTCTGGAATAGTCATGCAACTAGTAGGCGTTTGTCGGCTTGGCCCTGGCTGTTGAGACGCGCATCATTGTCAGCACCAACCGAAAGCTATCCGACAAAGTTTTCTCTCCATCCGAACCGTTTACCACCCTCTTCAATGAAAGCGGACTTGAAATGACGGCAGTTTGACTCGTAAGTCGTTATTATCGAAGACCGCAACTCACAAGGACGACAACATTGGTGCTTTGAGCCAGTCACCGAGATCATTGGTGATACACCGGGAAACTTTGGTCTGGTCAAAAGGCCTCGCGCTCAATGGTGACGAGAAGCAGTTCTCCTCCGTGGATGGTTGTTGTGCCAGTGTGGACAAAGTAGCGTGGGACTCGGGGGTCACCAAGGCAGGGTATGGTATTCTTCACAATGAGATAATTATTCATCGTCGATGTTGAAAAAAAAAAGGTGGTGTTTCCATGCAACGGGGATGCTAGGGTTCATCATGATGAGTTGGGAATTGGTGGGATGTTCCATTTCTCGGTGTGCTGGTGGCTCTGATAGACGCCAGGGTCAATTGAAACCAGGAGTCTGAATCGGACCCAGGCTGTTACACTATTGCGACCGGAACACAAAGGCGGTACGCTGCTCGCATTGCGACTCTCGCTGTGGTTCATGATCATGGTCTCTGAGATAGAGCGAGCTAAAGGTTTACGGAACGAATATATTTTTGAGGACAAGTCCAAATCTGGACATAATAACCTTGGAGTCGCCGCTTGAAAGCTGCCCGCGATATCGACGACAATACTTTCCATCGTTGCCGTGCACAGCGACGACCAGGGAGACTCGTTCCTTTCCTTGTTGTGCGCCAACGTGCTTCAAGTACGCTATCAGTTTGCTTTCACTACTCACCCACTCCTAGTATCCGCCCTCCACCATGTCCCAGTGGGGCCAGCCGGGATTTCAGTATCCCATTCAAACTGGCTTTCCTGGCCAGCAGCCCCAACAACAGTTTCACCCCAGTCAACAGCTGAACACCGCTGCTCAGTTCCAGCAACCTCAGGGTAGCTTTAGCGCCCAACCAGGTGCACCAGGATTGGGCGCAGGGTTCGGTAGTCTTGCCCCGCAGCCAACAGGATTTTCCGGCCCACGTCCGCAGGGATTTCAGCAACCTCAGCAACCCGGATTCCCAGGCGCATCAGGCGTCGGCGCGAGCTTCTTGCAAGCACAACCCACAGGTTTTCTGGGTGCTCAATCCGGCTTCCAGCAACGCGCTCCACCACCACCGGTTCCGCCTCTCCCCGCTTCCTATCAGCAGAACGCACCACCACCTCCGCTTCCCGTACCTCAACAGCAGCCCAGTTTTCTGAATGCAAACCAGAGTCGCCTAGGCGGGCCCCCGGCGCCTTCCTTTGGTTTGCCAAGCTTGGTCGCGCAGCCCACTGGTGTTGGGCTTTTGTCACAACCTACTGGTTTTGCAGGGCGTTCCCCAGCCCCATTGGTGCCTCAGGTCACTGGTTTCGTTGATCCTCGGCTTCAAATGATGTCCAGCTCATTTATGCCTGCTAATGTTTCCGCTCCATATACATCCGGAGGGGCACCACAGCTCGCGCCGCTCCCGCAGCAGCAGCTCGGCGGTCTTTCATTGCAGCAGAGCTTCCAGCAGCACAATCAAAGTCACGGAAGAGGGACTGCACCTAAAATTCCATGGGCGTTGAGCAAGGCGGAGAGGAAACAATACGATCAGATATTCAGAGCTTGGGATGTGCAAGGAACAGGGTTCATCAGCGGTCAAACGGCGTTGGAGGTCTTTGGACAAAGTGGTCTAGATAGGAACGACCTCGCCAGGATTTGGTCAGTCTGGACTCTTTTCAGAGGGTTTTGCGGGTTGGATGTCTGATTTAGTTCATTGACATGCCGCAGGACGCTGGCCGATGCTGACAATCGGGGTAAACTAAATTTAGCAGAGTTTCATGTTGCTATGGGTTTGATTTATCGACGTGCGTATTAAACTTTACCAATTCCGCGTTTAACACGATCCACGTGCTCATTGAAATTCGATCATTGTCAGGACTCAATGGGAACGATATCCCAGATGAACTTCCTACCGAGCTTGTTCCTCCTTCCTCTCGAGATCTCGATACCTCAGTCAATTTCCTCAAAGACATCCTCAAGAACGATACTCGCGCACGTTCTCCATCGGGGCTCGATACTCCGATCTCCCGTCTGAAAGAACGCTCTTTCACCTCTTCGTCCTCCTTTACGCAGCAAGGCGGGCGGCAAGATGCGACTGTCTACAAACACGAAGACGCCGAGCCCCCGGGTGGATTTTACCAACCCCGCAATCGTCACGTGGACCGGAGTGCCATTCGATCGCGTGTGGACGACGCGAGTCCTGCGACGGCAGACCTGTCCTCCATGAAGAGACAACTGTCGAACACGCAGAAAATGCTGGATGATACGTTGGCGAACGAACAATCTTCTGATGCACTGGACAGAGAACTCGAAGATCTGCGGTATAGGATTATCCGATTACAAGAGGACATCGAGTACGTTTCAAAAGGTCCGAGGACGGCAGCCAAAGATGAGGAAAGGAGGCGTCTTGAAAGAGAACAAACAAGGTTAACGCATGAGGAAGTGCCGGCGCTCGAGAAGAAGTTGGAAGAAAGAGAGAGAAGGAGAGAAAGGGAGAAGCGGGAGTGGACGCGTGATCGGGATCGAAGGAATGGGCGATTTGGACGGTTCGGTGGTGATGATAGCGGGAGGTATTCACCAGCGTCACGATACCGAGAGGATGAGGAACGACCCTACTCTAGGGGCGCATCAAGGTACGATCGAGACGACAGGGACTATGATAGGTCGTATAGCGATGGGGATAGAGATCGCAACCGCGACGCTGACCGTGACCGGGATCGGGATCGTGAATTGTCCACTGCTACACGTACGCCGCCACCACCGTCCCAGCCTGCTAGCAGCGCCAGTCAACCAGCGCCACCACCACCACCACCTGCTCCAGCTCGTTCTCCTGCACCTGGGATAAAGAATATGACTCCCGAAGAGCGACGAGCCTTTTATCGCGCCGAAGGTCAACGTCGCTTGGAGGCCCGTATGAAAGCCCTTGGTCTCGTCGTTCCATCGTCTGCTTCTGTTGCTTCCCCTACACTTGACACCACTATCGAGGACCGTCTCGCCCAAGAGAAGAAGGAAGCAGAAGAGAAAGCTCGCGAAGCAGAGAGGCAGGCCGAAGAGCGCGAAAAGCAAAGGAAGGAAAAGCTTGAGGCTGAGAAGGCGTTGAAGGGAGGCAAGTCCTCTTCGCCAACGCCCACAACTACGGCGCCTCCACCAGCCCCAGCGCCGGTGCCGACGCCGATCGTCAAGGCCGTCCCATCTCCTGCTAAGCCTCGCGCACCAGCTCCACCCCCACCGCGGAAGGGAGCTGCTTTTCGTACCCCGGCCGCTCCTACTCCGGCTCAGGCACCAACTCCCCCAGCTCCACGTGCTCCCCCGGCGCCTACTCCTGTTATTCGCGCACCGGTACCTCCCGCGCCCGCACCTATTGTACCCGAGGAAGACCCCGAAGACGCCGCGCTCAAGGCACGGGAAGAAGCTCTGCGCAAGAGGCGCGAAGGGCATGCGGCTCTCGTTCGCAAGCTTGAGGAAGAGGAGGAGGAAGCGCGGAAGGCTGAGGAAGCGTATCGGGAACGCAGGAACCAATTTTTGACTGTTAAACCCTCTCCGGCAGTCAGTCCAACCTCGACTGTATCGAATTCGCCTGTTCCTCCTCCCCCTCCTCCCCCCTCAGTACTGTCACTGACTTCATCCGTACAAGCAGAGGAGGCCGCTGAGGAAGCGGCTCCGCCGCCACCACCGCCACCACCACCAGCTCCACCTGCTTCAGCTCCTGTTACCGAGAAACCCAGCAACAATCCCTTTAGTCGTTTGATGAAGGGAGGCGGAGGCTCTACACCCGCTACCCCTCCAACAGCAACAGCAAATGGAAGTAGCAATCCCTTCTTCCTTGCCCAAACTGCACCACCACCACCCAAAAGCCCGGGTATTCCACCACCAGTCAAAACAACATATCATACTGCACCGAGGGATAGCGACGACGATTGGGACGACGTCATGGAGAAAGAGGAGGATGGGAGCAGCGACGAAGAACTTGGAACGAGGGATACACGAATGGGTCTCGCGCAGCAGCTTTTCGGTACTTTGTTACCCACACGTCCTCAGTCGGCTGGACCGGCCTCTTCAGGTAGTCCCGTCCCTCCTGCTGCTCCGGCGCCTCCTCCCCCTCCACCTTTCGCACCGCCTACATCAGCAGCTCAGTCTGCGCCATTTGCCGCTTCAGCACCAACAGGTGATCGGAGTGCGCTACTGAGCTCCATTCAGGGAGGCACTCGGCTGAGAAAGGCTGTCACAAATGACCGCAGTGGCGCTGCCACATCTGGAAGGGTCATTGGCGACAGTAGTACACAACCTGTCTACGTAAACGCTGTTGCTCGTCCCCCATCACCACCTACCGTTCCTTCTCCGGCGAGCTTTACAGTGCCCCCCACACCTGCGGAGCCTCTGATGGGCCAGAGTGACTCATTTGGTCATGGAAAGAAGGAATCTGTGGATTGGTACAATGCGTTGGCTGCGGACGTAGATAAGCGGGGGGTGGACCATCTTCCTGTTACTGCGGAGGAAGCCGAGGAAGAGCAGGCTGATGCCAGCGTGGTTCCTGCAATCCAGGTCTCAGAGCACGCTCCAGATAGTGGGTTTGAGCTCATGGCTGATGTCGATATCTCTACTGGTGCGTACATGGGTCATCTGTGTGCGGTGATCAACACATTGATGTTGGGTCTCTTATTTTAGAGCTCCGCGTCAGATCTTTGTATCCCTACGAAGGACAGCGAACTGAGGATCTAGGTGAGAATGTTTCCGTCTTCATGTGTGGCTTTGTCACTGAAGATTTGAGTGCCAATTCGCAGACTTTGATATAAACACGATCATCGTTGCTCATCCATCCAAGTCTGGTGGCGATTGGTGGTACGGTACTACAGCCACGGATGGAAAAACTGGTTTCTTCCCTCGGACCTACGTTCAGGAAGTGGTGCAAGGTACGCCAAGCCGCTTATATTTGCTTTGACAGGTTGTTGCTCACGACGACCGACCAAACACAGTTCACGCAACGGCACTGTACACCTACGAGAGTACGAACGCGGACGAGCTTGCATTTAATGAAGGCGACACGCTTACCATTGTCGACCGTTCTGAAACGGATTGGTGGAAAGTTGAACGTGATGGTCTCGTGTTCATCGTGCCTGCCGCGTACCTGGAGGTGACCGAGGGTTAGTGGATTTCCTTAGTCACGAAAAAGACACTCCCTCTTGAGTTCCTCTTACCTTTTCTTACGTGTGGGGTGGATATAGACTGAAATATATCTTTTTTCCTTCGTCTTTTGCTATCATCCCCTCGTCGTCATCGTTGGTTGCATGTTATGGATGCCATCGTACCTCGCGCCTCGTTTCTTTTTTTATTGAACTCAAACGCCACACGTCCGAAAAAAAAAATGTCTTGCACTGAAAATTTTCGTTCGAATACCAATACGAATTCAAAAATTCCACGTTTTGTTCTTTGTTCCTGCGACGTGATTTTGATGGCGATTTGGGCGTAGACCTCGTTTTGGACATATGTGGGCATGCTCAGTTGGGTTTCGGACAGGACCGAGGGCACGCGGTCCAGGCCGATGATGCAGATCGTGATGGTGACAGTGATCATCATGAGAGGGTGACTGATGTTTATAGCACACCTTATACTTCCCCGCAAGGCACGCGTCAACTAAAAGCACCAGAGTTGCATGGGACTTCGTCTATGGACGGAGACGAGGACGAAGAGGATGCGTACTATTCGCTGGACGAAGGGGATAGTGCATCCGAGCTGGGCGATCCTGAAGGTGAGCGGGAGACGGTGGCGCGCGAGATCGAGCGACGGCGCGTGCTGGAGGCAGCTGGTTTAGTTGTCAGTCCGCTTGCGGACGGGGAGGACAAAAGGCTACGTCCACCTCTCTTTGTTCCATCCGATATCGTCGTCAAGGAACGTGAGCACGAGGCGCCTGCGCTGAGTGCGATCACGCGCTCAAAGTCTGGCTCGGGCTCGGGTTCCGTAGGGGCTCTTTCCGAGTCTCCGGAACGAAAGCGACGTCCAGCGCCTGCAGTCCCACCACGTGGATT
The DNA here is from genome assembly GCA_038090915.1 of Boletus eberwhitei. Classification (NCBI taxonomy): domain Eukaryota; kingdom Fungi; phylum Basidiomycota; class Agaricomycetes; order Boletales; family Boletaceae; genus Boletus; species Boletus eberwhitei. The sequence continues at coordinate 12,827 of JBBPNO010000134.1, forward strand.
ATCCCATCTCTTGACAAAGGACCTCCCGTCGATTCCAACGCTCTATTTACCAGAAACAGATTCGCCGGACGTGCTGTTCGGATCTTTTGAAACTACCGCCGCTGGCAAGGACAACGGTGTTGAGGGAGAAGAGGATGGGGAGGTGATGCTTGGAACGGGCCACTTCAAGACGAGGTCGGATGGGAGTATCATTCATCCGGACGACGCATTTGAGCGGTACGAGACGTTCAAAAAGAGGAAAGCGTCGCATGGTCATGGGCATGGTCATTCGCCTCTGTTTCCAAAGTCGATCTCGGCATCAACGAGTAGGATGTCGATGTCGTCGTTTGATACCGGGTCGTTGGCACCGACGTCGCCTCCGAAGTCACCCGTCGGATCGCTGACGCCCTCGCTCCGAGAACGGGAACGTGAACGTGAAGGTGGAGGGGAGAGTCGCACGTCGCAGTTTCTCAGTTTTCTCGGACGCCATACGCGTGCAGGGACACCAGATAACTCTGAGCGCGATCGAAAACTCGTCATCTCTGGACCAATCTTACACGCGCAGACGCCATCGCCAGTGTCGGCGCCATTGCCCGGTGGGGAAGGTGGTCCGACGAGAGAGGACAGTCCGGTGTTTGGATCGTCTTGGGCGAGTCTGGTGAATCGGTCTGCGTTGGAGGGGATCCCAAAGGAGGAGCGGAAGCGCCAGGAGGCGATTTTTGAGCTGATCTCTACTGAGGCTGATTATGTGCGGGATGTCCAACTGATCGTTGAGGTATGTGGCTTTTGGTCATGTCGTTGCCAATGCAGATCCTCGTATGACGTGTGAGGGATACTGCGGGACTCACGTGGACGATTGCACTTGCAGCTGTTTTATTCCCGTTTGATGGCGGTGTTGGACGAAAAAGCCACTGCGATGATCTTTTCGAATGTCGAAGACATATTGCTCACGAACACGGTGAGGGAATGTTTGCTTTTTGGGTTGGTGAGGGTATTCGATCTCTGACCTGAGTCGCCTCGAAGACGTTCCTTTCGACCCTCGAAGAGCGCCAGCGGGACTGTCGCCTCTATATCGACCACATTGGTGACTTGTTGGAAAAACATATGCCGAACATGGGCGTATACCTCGTACGCCGCTGCTCGTCCTTGTTTTAATGCTGCACCCAGTCTTACTCGATGTGGTCGCCCCCATTGGCAGAACTACTGTGTCAACCAAGCAAACGCTGGAAAGGTCCTCCAGCAAATGCGGGAGAGTAATCACACGTTGGCTGCCCAGCTGCAGGTGTGTTCTTCGTTTCGACTTATGACGCGCGCATGGCGCTGGAACCATTCCGTTGTAGAACCTTCGGGAAGACCCATCAGCACGGAATCTGGACTTGTCGAGCTACTTGCTTGTGCCTAGTATGTTCATGTTCCCTAACCCCTAAAGGATGTTCAGAACACTGTTGGCTGACGTGCTGGCGCTTACTCGCCTTTGTGACGCATGTTCATAGTGCAACGTCTTACCCGATACCCTTTGCTCATCCGTCAGATCATGCGTTACACGGATCCTAGTTCGTCACCATCCGGAGCTAGTATTGACCCTCCAGCATCGTCGTCATCTACATCTTGTGGTGAAATTGCCGAAAGACAGTCTATCTCCGCCGCGCTCCAAGCGGCCGAAAAGACCCTCCAAGACGTGAACGAGACAATCCGCGATCGAGAAGGGACAGAACGGCTGGAAGAGATCAGCCGCGGTTTATGGATCGGACAAGGTAGGCTCGATTTGACGGCACCGACGCGGCACCTCGGTCCACGCAAACTTGTCAAAGAGGGCGTGTTGAACAAGGCAAAAAGTGGGCGCAAGTTGCGGGTGTTGTTGTGTAACGATATCCTGGTGCTCGTGGACGAAGCTGATAAGGGGTTGTATCGCGTGGTGAGTGTGTTTCCCGTTTGTAGTGCCCCGCGTGATCGATCCGTGTTCGGTGCTTGACTGATCAAAATGTGGGCTGGTCTCAGCCGATTCCGGTGAACGAGATTCAGATCAAACCCTCGAGGAGTGACCGAGAAGACCCGCTTATTCGAATCCATTTGGCATACCCACGTGGGGGAGACACGATCTTGTTGCGTGCATCCAACGTCCGGGAAGCAAAAGCCTGGGAAGGGGCCATCTTGGATGTTGGCAGGAAAACTCGGGAGGTGATTAGAAATGTGGTACGGTAGCGTGGTGAGGTGTAGCAATGATGGTGGCATGGCATAGACGGACAGACGGATGCATATATTTATTCTCGTTCTCGCTTGCTGACTTTTCTTGGGACCGTGTTTTTGTTTTGTTTGATGTAGCATCATCGACTCGGGGTGGAATATGTAATGGTATCCGACCGCAACAACTCTAGACATTTCCGGAGCTGCCTACAAAGAAGGGATAACCTAGATTCAAATCTATAGTAGTGGGCCTTAATTTAGGAGAATTGGACGGATGTTACTGGGTGGTAATCGTCATGCGTAATGAATGATTGGCCAGCTGCGGGCCGATACATGCATAGGATTGATATCCGAGTCGTTGAGTCACTCGTCCGCGACTTCCTCTTCGAAAGCCTGGGACAGAGTGTACCCCAGTTGTTCATGTCGAAGAATAATAACGCAAGTGGATTATTCTCCTGCTGTGACTGCTGCACCCAACGACATGTGACTAGTTTGTGTCAACGTACCGATGGGAGTCATACATTCGTCAACCAAGTCGCTCAGTCATTGGACTTTTCTACCTCTATGAATGCTGCCACTTCCTGCTTCCTGCGATCCACTAATCTTATCAATGTGTCCATTCCCGTCAAAACCCCCTGATCAGGTCCTTCCCCCGGCACAACTCGCGTGTGGGCGAAATCGATGAGGGAGATCGTGTACAGGCGGGGCTGTGGTTCCGTACATGAGCAGGAAGAGGACGTCTCGGTACCACTTGAAATGGACTCCATGACGATTCCCCCTCGTTCGTCGACTTCGACCTCGATCTGATCACTTTCGGTTTCCTCGTCCTCTTCGGTTTCCGCCTCCTCGACACTGCCAGGTCCTCCGCCACGACCGGATGCAGCAGTAGCTCTTTCCCAGTCTCCTTCGTAGACGATCAGCACACTACCACCGACTATCCTCACATGTGCGCCCGAGAGGGATTTACGGAGATCGGTGAGTGACCCATGCAGAGATGTGAGGAGGGTAAGAAGTGTATCTGCAGGGAGGCCTGTGTTTGGATTCGATGGGGGCGAGGTTTCAAGATCGGCGCTATTCAGGGGAGACGAGATCGAGTAAGGAAAGAAGTTCCCAATCCCTTCCTGTAGTTGTTCCGCCTTCAAGCTATACCCGTACGCCTTCCCATATACAATTGGGTCAGGAGTGTGATTTGAATACACCTATCGGAATGAATACGTGACATCTCGGAGTTATTTCCAAAGGAAAGGCTCACTTGAAAGCCGGTCAACCTCACGCCGGTTTGTAGAGTGGTTGTTTCTGCCGCTTTCTTAATCATGCGCGCCTTTTTTTCTTCCGAAGCATCTCCGTCATAGAGTACCGTGCCAAGTTTTACATCCAGGACGCAGGGCTTGCGATAGCCGTGCAGCAGGTTCTGGAGAACAAGGCTTTGGGAGGGAATATTCGAGGGAGCAGTATCATTGGTGTTGTCGAGGTCAGAGGACATGAATGTACCCTCTAACTCTGCAGCAGGAATGATAACGGGCATGGATCCTGCGTCGATGTTATCGGTTGGATCGGCGAGCATTCCCTCCAGGTTCAACAAGCCAAAGAATTTGGGTATCCAAGCCTTGAGCGTGTGTAATCCCGTGGAGGGGTCAGCGATGTCTCTGACGAACTGGTAAAAAGCGATCTCGCGCGGCTGGGTGGGTTTGAGTAGAAGCGATTCGTCTTCTGTGACGTGTACGCCTGCATGTCCGCCGACTTGTTGCGAAAGGGGCGTCGTAGGTGGGAGGGTGTGTGCACGCTTTACCTTTGGATGGGCCATCTAGATCGTTGGCGAAGAATCTAATGCGGGATGGATGCTGGAATCAATGATTTGCAACTCCGTAATCGTCAGTCGTGCTGTGTGAGGCTATCAAAAGCGTTCTACGCAGGACCAAGGATGAACAAGTTGGACAAGGAGTCGATACGGTCTCGTGGATTAACACTCCAATTTAATCAGTGAAAGTATAAGGCATGCATGCCCCGCCAATATAGTCGTGTTCCTGTAATACCCATGTACGTAACGTTATTGATTTATTAATATATTTATGTACAGTCTAGTAGTGCGAGCTTGCGAGTAAGAATAGAATATTGTTCTCACTGGCTGGGCCTTAAGAGATGAACTCACGACTCGGAGCGGTCCCAAAGTCTAACCGCCCGGACCAAAATTTTAAACTCGGCTCATAACAAAAAGAGAGGTCTATCTGGAGCAAGCACTCTTCCAGTTGTCTGTTTACTCTCGAACTTCATGGCCCCGGAATTATGGGTAGGCCTTCAATATATACATCCAGAGCGGCAGGTTTGATCTTCCCACAGGGGAGCCAGAATGAACTCTGCGCCGTAAAATTTCCCGACTCATTTTCCGGACTCGGCGAACAGCTTGGCTAGTTAGGCTGACCAACATCGGTGAGCTTGTGGTTGGTAAATCTGAATGACAGAATGTAGGTCACCGTGCCCTCCCAGCGATGCAGTTCCCAGACATCATTTATACTTCTGTATCACCATTGCATGTTCTAGCATATTTGGTACAAGACGACATCACAGTTTAGAAAGAGAGGGAGGGCACGCGAGCCACACAATCGTTCCTCCCTACGCATAGGATGCACTAACTCGTTCTTCACACAGCATCAGCATGCGAACGATCCTCCTCGTTCTGCAGTGTCCAATCCTTATCGAGCGTGTTGTGCAGCAGGAACCCTTTCATGAACAACGACGCCACGAATCCTGCACCACAAATCACAGCCAAAACTCTCCACAACACCGCAAGACTGCCTGCAAAGGCGACTTCGACTTCGGACCTAGTCTGCAGAGGAAACGTGGAGAGCTCTGGAATGAGTGAATACATGATGGCAGTTCCTTGTGGGACGGATTGGATAAATGATTCGGGAAGCTTTTTTTCGAGCTCGTTTTGAAGGACAGTACTCCCGATCGTGATGCCCCACACCTGCGGTGGACGAGAGAGCTAAGGATGTAACCATGGTTATGAGAGGAGTTGAGATACTCACGGTGGCAAACGAACGGAGGAACCACATGAAGGCAAGTGCAGGTGCGTTCTGCGTGACCGGTAGGGGTGCTTGAATGGGATATACGGTGGTCGTGTGCAGGATACTGCCGTGGGTTAAAGCTGGAGTATCAGACCAAGATAAGCCTATATCAACAAACATAACATACCCTGTACCCCAGCCGAGTAGCACCAAGTACCCAATGGGTTTCTCCACAGGGTCCGTTGCGAGGACCGTGCTCATCAAACCAAGAGCGATGATGGACAGGGTCCAGCCTATCCACATCTGTGGCCGATATCGTCCGGTGGCTTTAACTGACAACCCGGCGACGATGGCTGCGGGCGCGAGTGATGCAAACGCGAGCGAGTAGACGCCGGATGTGACGGGGGATGCACCCTTACAAGCCTGGAAGTAGACTGGGAAGAAGTCTGAAAAAGGATTATGTTGAGTAAAGAAAGTAGCTTCTTCAAGTGAACTTACAGATGACCGCCATAGTGATAATGATGCTGCAGAACGTTTGTATATATCTGACGTGCGTGAGTGGTCGCGAGAGGGGGCAATTAACGACGATGTTGCTCACCCACTGATGCTGGTCGAATTTGTTATCAAGGAGAATGGCACCTGATGCGAGCAGGGTGAGATGCAATTCGGATCAAAGTACATAGAAAAGCACATACGATTGGGTGCATTGCAAGGGTGGCCTCGTAGGCGATGAAGACTGCGAGACCAACAAGGCCGAGGACCAACGGGGCGAGTACCTTGGCTGAACCCCATGGCGCGGTCAAACCGCCATCCGTGAGCCCTATCGTATATGCAACGGTAGTCGAGATAACGAGAAAGTTGCCTCTGTGATGGGACGTGGTCAGCGAGATCAAACTCATCATGAGCACTGCATTCGATCCTACATCCAGTCCATGCGTGTAAACTTCTCTCGGTAACTGCCCGGGGGGGTGGGTAGATCTAATAGGCAGATAACCGACACACATGCAACAAACGAGACGGGAAGATTGAGGTCTTGAACACCGTTTGAGTATCTCAGACATTCTTGAGTAAAAGGTTATGACACTCACAGAAAATCCAACGCCATTGTCCTTGTGCCGCGAGGCTACCCCCGACGACAGGACCGATCGACGCAGCAAGACACCACGTACTAGGTAGAGTCTGAGTTTCTCCCCTGTATTCCATGATAGAGCAAGTCTTACAGTCCATATAAACCGGCGTAAACACCACGTTCTTGAAGTGTGACGAGATCGGCCAGGATGATCCCCGTGAGAGACTGTATGCCTCCTCCACCCAAACCTTGTACGGACCTGCCTATGATGAGCATGGTCATAGTGTTGGCGCCACCGCAAATGCTGCTGCCGAGCGCAAAGAGACCGAGGGTTATCAACATGGCAGGCCGCCGACCGAACGTCTGAGCCAGATTACCGCTCATTGGGAGGAAGGCAGTCGCAGAAAGAGCATAAGCTGAGCCAATCCAGGCGTACTGAGACGTATGCAGAGCATTGGCGATGGTGGGGAGTGCAGTAGAGACGGAGAATAGCTCCAGGGCAGAGACAAAAAGGCACAAACACATCGAAGCGAAGATAAGCCAAAATTTGAGGCTTTTCTTGGACGGCACTGTGTTTGGCTCCATACAATTCTTCTCCTCAGACTTTCGGGTCACGGCGCTTGAAATTGAGGACGGCATGAGGGGGTCTTCCAAGTGATCTGTGGGGTATGGTAGAGCTGGAGGTTTATATCAGCGGGCCAGTGTTCCCGCTTGGCTCATGAGGTATCTCCGCCGTCCCATCATGCAACCGACAGAGTGCGAAACACTCTGTTCGGGATAAAGATCAGATCGACATTGGTATCTCAAGCCGCATCTGCTCCCTGCGTGACAATCGACTCGTGTCCAAGTGGTAGTCAGCAGCGGATGCAAGGATTTTCGAAACGTTCATCTGCAAGTACGTCTGTAAACACACCGAGATGACTCGCGCGAATCGGGTAGCCAAAACTACCGAATGTCAAAACTGCACCTCTGTAGTACGGACCCCCTGCAGAATAACTTGTGTCTAGAAACCATGGTCGCCATGCTGATCCGCCACCACTCCAAATCGACAGCTTGGCATTCGCGATTTACGGAAATCTGCAGCCATGCGGTTGTGGGAGCTGGGGTGGTCGGAGCTAGCGATAAGGTATTCGACCAAAGACCTAAAAGCCGAGACAAGGAGCCGAGTGAGACAGCTTGTCGCACAAAACGAACACTTAAACTGTAGCTCGGCTTGTGCGAGTCTGTGAGGGTGATGTGGTGGGCACGAAGAGGATGTACTGTACGTCGAATAGGCCACGCGCAAACGACGAACTTGACTCTATAATAGGGTTAGCGCGTGGGAATCCGCGCATTCCCTGCTGTGCACCCCAACGAAATACCGTCTATCGACGGACTGCTTCATCGCGATTGCGGCAGGATCCTCGTAGACGTGTTGGTCACCAGACCCAGGTACTATCCACAGTAAGGAACAAGTTTTAGATAACGGTGAGCAGCGCCACGAACACGCTGGCCAATTGGACTTTCTGAAACAAAATACAGGACTGTAACTTGAATTTGATATGCCAAAATACTCAGGCTACCGCCGCTTGTATGGCTACGCAAGGTTTTGTCCACGCAAAGCCATACTAACTTGAACCCCCCTATCCCCATCAGGGAATACTCAACTCGATGGGCGTAAGGATGTGATACGTGAAACATGGGATTCTTGTGGAGAGATCTCCTCCAGATCGAATCTTCACAGCGGACATGAGTAGTCCACATCGACTGCTCGGCGGATCGCAGCGTTAACAGGCGCACTCGCAAATCGACGGATCTTTGACAATCGCACCGAGAGCAAGGGAAATCCACTCCCCACTGGCCCTATCCTACCCAATCTTTGGAAGCGTCTCTTACGTTCTGACGTTATTATCCTGCTCACCCGGATCATCACAACGGAGTTGCTCGAGAAACGATCAGATATATTCTGATCGCCCTCTCATTACAACTGTCGACCCGTGAGTGGAAGTGCCTCAGCTTTCGTCCTATATATACAGCTTCGCAGAGCCCGACAGATGACCGTAGTGAACGACGATCCCGACGAGGATGCATTTCATAGGATTCCTGGGAACATGAACATACATCTAGATTTGGCTCATCCCTTTGATGACCCGGATTCATCAATTACTAGCTATGCCTGGAGTGTTTGATTACATACGAGCCTAGTTCCCGGAATGTCTCGATTGTCGAAAACTTCCTCGGAGCTTCCCCCCAGCATTGACATCGGCTCGATCCAACTCGCGCGATGTGCAGCGGTACTGAAATACCACCGGATGTGTGACCACAAGGTACCTTTATCCATGCAAACCATCAGCGCTGCCACAACTTTGGCTGACGACCGGCTGGCCGGGTGGTACCGAGACGCCAGTCACCAGTGGGGATATTATTCAAGTGACTTCGCGCACACAGAAGACGCCTCAGAAACTAAAACCTGATTTACGGACTCACCGTATGTAAAGTGTCGTTTACTGCCCCATCACTGATCTGCTTAAACTAGTTTTGAACTTCAGCTCTGCTGCGATCGGGTAATCCGGCTGCTTGAAACAAGCTTCAAAGAGGAATTCGAGAAAAGTCGTCACAACGAACAAAATTTGTTGCCAGGCCGCTGAACCTGAGGCACGTTGCTGTCGAACGAGAAATTCGTTGGTGTAAAAACCGATATCAATTGAATTGGTCAGAACAATCATGTTTTTCCTCTACAGGGAGTACAATGTTGTTGTAATCATGTTGTAATCATTCCCCCAAGTTGCCACGCCTTGCAAACCGGAGGATTCTTATCATCCAGTTGAGGCTAGTGCCTTGCCTATCACGGGAAGATCCCACTCGGACATTGATCACACATTTCCCCTCATACATACCCGCTGAGCCAACTCGTGTATCTCGCCACTAACGCCGACTTCGAAATCGATCCTGCCATCAATCTGATATCTACTCCTCTGCAAGGATCGCAGAACTTGCACCTTTCAGACCTGTTTTCAAGTGTCTTTGCCCAGTGTCGATCTAGTTTCCCGGATTGAACATTGCTCGAGAGTTGCCTTCGTCAGGCATTGCGTATCGTGAGCCAAGCTTCTACAGCATGTGGTAATGATCCGGGAAGTGATCCAATCGTGGATCAGCGCTGCACCCATGATGATTTCGATGGACTTCGATCTAGGATGACTCACACGGTAAGTTCCGCGACTTCAGCTCAGCCCTCTTATAAAAACGGTGGAGTAAAGATTTCTCATCCACCCCATTTACGAGTACGCCTGTCTCTAGTACATATCCATCGACACCATGTCTTCTGCGGTACAATCGGCGCTAACTAGCCTTCAGCAGAACGACTATCTATCTCGTATGTCCACTCTCACTCGTGGATGTTCAATATTACAACTTTATTACAGTTGCTATGCTCATTGCCGTTGTATACGACTATGGTGAGCAGTTCGATCCCAATACGAGATACCAACTTATACATTGTCAGTCCTTACATTTTTGGATGAAGTATCATGCTGCATATTTCTTTGCGAGGCTTTCCCACTGATGATAATCCATGTAGATTGAATACATCTGGGTCAGTAGAAACCTGCAGGGGAAGGCAATACGTTCCTGATAAGAGCACAGACGAAACCCTGGAGTTGGGTGTCCACGTTGTTTATCCTTGTGTGTATCGAACTTCCTAGCAAATGTCACAACATGCAGCAAGCTCAGCGTTTTTATAGGTTCGTTATGCTGGCCTTTGTACCTTGACGTGAGTCTATGATTGCTGCAAGCCATATACTGAGTGCTAACTCCAGACGGTTCATCAGAATTGTTTGCCTCAGTATGTTTGGCACTTAAATGTAACGTCGATCGGACTGTGACCCACCCGAAGTAGGAACTAGCTTCCTACCTGGCCCTGCAAAGGTATTTGTCTCTGACGCCGGTGGATAACGAATGTACTGAGGTGTGTACCAACAGACGTCCGTATTCGTCCTATCCTATTGCCAGGGCTTCGCAATGTAACTGATATCTCTTAAATAGTTGTGAGCACACTCATCCAAATCTTCCCCTGCCCGTTCTATTCACGGATGCTTTCAAAAGGTGAAATGATCTTTACGATCGGTCAATGGACATTCACTTTGTTTCTTGCTGCAGCCGATCGTGAGTTGTTGTGTACTCATTCTTGAACAAAAACAAACTGTGATGATGGCTGCAGTCGCCATGATCCTCCGCGTATGGGCAATGTATAATCGATCGAAACTAATCCTCAGAACGCTTCTTACGTTTTTTACCCTGGAGATCGTTTCTACTCTCCTCGCTGATGGCATCTTCCAAGATTCGAAGTATATGCCAGGTATGTGGATGTTGGCTGAATTACTGGTCAGCTTCATTGACCCGCTATCCACCTCCATTCCGTTTCTCGGCCATCACACAGCGCACACCACCCAGATACTGGACTTTTCATTTTGCGTGTGGCAAAATGAATTACCCACTTTGACGAAAGTAGTTTCCATTTTACAAATGACGCATGCTGCAGCGATGTGCATCCTCGCGATTGCCCAGTTCGTGAGGCAGTCGCTTCAGATGTACCGCGTGACGAAGGGTTGGCAGCTTAATCGGTATATGAATTTACTCGTCCAGCAGGGCATCCTCTATTTCGTTGGGTAGGTACCGCCCCATCCCTTTTCTCTGTATCCTTCAGTGCCATTCAAGCTCGCAAACAAATGAATTACCGACTGGACTAACAGTAACTTTCCGTCGCAGCATCTTTTTGTATAATTTCGTCGTCGTATTCAATTACTCGGGAGGAGTATGGCAGGGGTACGTGTTGTACATACTAGCATATGTGCCCATGTACACTCTAACCCCTCGCTTCATCCTGAGCATCCGGGAGTTGTATGCGCGCGATGTCCAGGGCAGACGTGGGGAGGGAATCGACACCGGCTTTGGCTTGCTGTCAAGTGGCCGTGGCGCTGTTGGGACGGCAATGGTGTTCGCGGATGTTGAGCCGAACGAGGGGCTGGAAGATGATGTTCAGGGGGACGGGATTGACACTGGGTTCGGCTTGTCGTCACCCGGTCGTGGCGCGGTTGGGCCGGCGATTGCGTTGGCGGATGTTGGGCCGAACGAGGACGTTGAGGCGATTTGGCCGGAATAGTTGAACGGTTGCGAGCGTCGAGCACTTTTTACCATGCTGGCCCTCCCAATAATAAGTGCACAGACCAAGACCAAAAAAGAACTTGCGCCCTGTGTGTTCTGCGCAAAGTCGGTGAATCCGGGATGGTTCACTGTCCAGACGTCCAACCTCGGCCTCACTGGTTCGATGATCGTCCAAATCTGAATCTAGTCTGGCATCCGGCAGAAATTACAGTTTAACGTTGCCGCGACTTCGGCTAGCTGCTAGTGGGCCCTCGTGCAACTGCCACTGGAGTTGCAAGACTCGAGTTTCACCACAACGCAACTGTACGTGTGCTGGTCTTATGTTTGGAGGAGTTTGATAGTATGGCTATACATGAGCCTTTTATTATTATTTTTGAGCGAAAACGGTGATGTACTGAAGAGATAGCTAGTGGGCAGTATATTTCGAGAAAGGAAAAGGCCCTGGCAGATCTGAGAGAGATCCCACAACACTACCACAAAAATAGACCAGTAAAGACATCTTATTCCTCCATATTTCCGAGAGGTCCATATTTGAATGACAGCGAGGATAAAATATATGAAGATGTCGGCATGGTTCAGGCTCGGCATTTGCACTGGCGGCGTGGCACTGATAGCGTATCGATTGCTCGCGGAGAAATTTTCTGGACTCAAAATGGCAGCTGTGCCGGGTCACACTGAAACACTGCCACTGTTCTAGCCACTCAACGAATCAGCCCCCGGAAACGCAAGTAGCTGAGTGTTCTATAAGTGTTTGTACCATGCCGATATTAATAGCGAACGGGTGAGTAAGTTGAAGCGCTATTCTTAAATTTTATCGCCAAAGTTCGGCAAGTGAATTGAAACCATGGGTGTGATTCCATTCTACTAGTGTGGACTGTGGTATGACGTATGAGGACACAATCCACGAGCGAGCGAAACGATACTCACCCCTTCATCAGGGTCATCCGATTAAATGTTAAAGTTGATCATCTATTATCATCGCGCCGTGCAGGGGAGTAGAATAAAACATGACCTGAGTACGTGTCCATGCCTTTGAGCAATTCTAACAGGTTTCGAGCAACGGAAATCCTGCCTCCGGTTGCAAGCGCCCCCGAAGGGTTTCATTTACACCTAATGGCGGGAACGGAACGGAATAAGTGGCGGCATTACACACGATTAGGCGTCAATCGGGGAACATTCGAAACAACGTTTCTTTTATGATCCACATGGACAGTTGGAGCGTAGAATAGCAGTCGGTGTAGCCGATGATGTTTGACAAGGTAAAGTGTGCCAGGATGAAGTCCGCGGTCACGGTATTATCCACAGAAAGCAGGAACCGGTTTGAGATAAAGATGAGCACGCGCCACGAACACGTTGGAATTGTGGAAGGATGCAACGTTCGAAATGGCTGTCTAACTGACTGTCCACGACGCCTGAAACAGGTTAATTTGGTATCCCAAATACTACCACCGGATGTCCATGGTATAGCCACGCAAGGTGTTTTTATCCACGCAAACCATGCTCAACCTCTCCGTTAACACTGAGCGGCCGCGCCGGGTTGGAGCGGGCCGAGCGGCCACCGCGAGATGATTCGCCACGTACGTGATTTGTAATTCGCTAGGTTGGGTGGATGGTTGTGCGCATGTTAGATAGCGTCAATGTCAGGATAGAATTCGCTGCAAACGAAAATCAGTTTACTTTCCCCTCGAAGTTCAATGGACTAAAGCTACTTAGTGGAAAAGAACGCAAGAATTTGCATTGTTTACGTGCACGTGATCGTCACGTAGGTCCATATTGGTTGTTGTTTATACATACTCAACACAATCACTGAGTCACTCATCGCGTGTTGCACTGGCAGGGACTGTATGTAAGCCTGCCTCGTGTTCCCCAACCCGAACCAGGCGAGCTCCGGGTTCTTGCTCTGCGTTATTCCAACACCGTGTTGTGTCCGAGTAAAAAGGTGGGTCATCATCGCTGCGCCTGTCGACGAGTGGATGCTTACCTCCCGATGTCTGTACTTTGGAAATAACATCGAAACAGGGCAGAGATTTGTTTACTGTTCCTTGCTGCACCGCAACGAGCTGCGCAGGACGTTTCCCTCGTTCAATCTCATCTGTTGTCTTGATAATCGCAACGTTTCGTGCGCGAAGCCCGACTTCCCATTCTCCATTTGCACGCATCAATCGATCGCAAGTAATTCGCGGATCGTTTTTATTGTGCAACAACGACGCAGACCGGTCTTTTAATATGTTGGCTACACACACTATTTCGCTATCGCTTCACTCTTCACCTCCGACTGCAAGACCCTCCTTATTTTCGAGCTCTCGCCCAGCCCTCGCGGATTCGACCAACGTCAATTCGCGCTCGAATGTCTACGGTCCTGGTTATCCAAAAAGCTCTGTCTATCCTACCTCCTCTGCCCGGACAGGTTGTGGCTGGAGCGATTTCGAATCTACCACTGGATCCATCTCGACCTCGTGCCATTCTCGCCAACCTCATTTGTCCTCTGCGCCTTCCCTGTTCCCGGTGGCTCACAAAGCACCACCTACTGTCTCCATTTCGCTTTCTGCAGCTTGTTCGCAGAGTATCCCAGGAGAACGGTTTTGTGGCTCAAAGGTGCAGGGCTTGGAGCCGGACCTCCCGGATGTGAAAAGCGTCGTTCCATTCCCAATCACACCATCGGATAGTAACACGGACGTGGACATGCTCGATGGAACGTGTGTTCCTTGTCTCGATGGACACTTGCCGTCCGCTAGCCAGGCTCCTCGCAAACGTCGCTCCGCGCATTCTTCCGTTTCTTCTTCACAAGGTAGTCTTGGAAAGGACGCGACACAAAAACGCCAGAAGAAAAGCAGGCAGCAAGTGGCAGAACTCTGGGGGTTGGGTGTCGTCTATCGAAGTATCTTGCACGCTATCGAGGTTCGCCAATCTGTTGGAGAGCTAGACGCTTCCGATAGGTTACTGTCCGGACTACGTGACTTTGATGCTATGGATCGTGCGTTGGTCGAAAAGATACAGAAGAGATTGGCAAAAAATGGTTGCGTTGAAGGACGGGCGCTGCCTAATCCTTTACCACGGATATCATCCCCAAGTATATCAGCCCCCTCTCTGAACCTCTTAGCGTCGAGCAGGAAGACCCCGTCAATCAACTCAGACTCATTTACACTCCCATCGGAGTTGAACCCCAAAGGGAATAACACTCTCAACGGAACTGCCACCTCTCCGCCAGCATCCAACGCAGCCCCTCGTGCTTCTGCTTCATTGTCGATCACTTCCCATTGCCTTATCCCATCCGCTAGATCCACGTCTCACAGACGCTACGTTCATTTCGAGATTCCACAACGACCCTGTCAAGCTCAGCCTCATCCGAGCATTCCTCGACGCTCACCCTCCCCTCCAGCACGAACAGGGACGGTCCCCACTAATGCACAAACGCTCACGTTGACGATACCGCAGCTGGTGGCCTCCCTTACACTTGCTTATCGCGAGCGGGGTAGGTTGCGGGGGCGGGGGCGGACGTATAAGGTTACGGAATGCGGTAATAATGCTGGCCGTTCCGTGCCCTACCAGGCTGTACAGTGTAGCGATGGTGATGCGATTCACAACAAGGAAAGAGTGCACCAGTCATTCACGCCACGCATGAGACTATCGAGCACCCCGGAGAGGAAGTCGCCGCTGTCTCGCGTCGCGTATGCTGAGAGCTGAGCTCTCGCGCCCTTGCGGTGTCCCGCCATGGCTTGCGTTCTAAGCGCGACTAGGTTTCTGAAACGTTTACCAGTTCGAGGGCTACGCTCTATATGTTCAACGGGAACGCCCATTGACTACTGTATACACGCACGCTGCCGATACCTTCACACTTTAATCGCTCTCTTCAGTTGTTGACAACTACCTTTTTAATGTAGTAGATTGATTCTATTACTGTCCATGGTTTCTATCTCTCGTGGCACATCACGTTGCACGCTTGACTCGTCCATGACTTTATGATACTGTGTATCGATTAGTCCTGTCGTGCTACTTCATATCCAGTCATTACAATGATGACAGGTGCATGTTGATCAGAGATGAACGTTAACTTTCAGGCCTGTTCAGGATTCAACGTAAACGTTCAACTTTACTCCGAGGGGTCCAAATTTGTTATACACCATTATTAGGCAAACTGCACATATGTAATGAATAGTTAATATCATCATATTTAAATTGTCCTTCGATGTAACTGTGAGTCGAGACTCGAGACTTGGACGAAATGTTGATGTTTATGTCACGTGAGCGATAATCCTCACGTGAGGGGACTCGCAGTGTCGCAAGTGACTTACTTTCTTTCAGCCAGACCAAGTTACTGACGTGCTGGCAGTGAGCGGAACCGTTGCCCACTGAACGCAAGTTCACGACGAGCTACAGCGCATGTACGTCTCAACAGGAACTGGCCTAATATCGACTTTGACTGCACCATCCAGGCCAACAGACCAGTGAGCTGATCCGTTACTCCGAGGTTCAGTACATAAACGTTTCAAAATGACAGAAACTGACTAATTTGAGACAACTTTGACGAGGGAACTTTGAAGCAATCATGTCAGCCGCACTCAACGCACGTGCCGACTCGTCCTCGCAATCCGCCATGACACTCCCTGATCTCTCCCTTGGTTCGCTTGTATCTGGCATCTCTACACCAGGTAGAAACCACAGGGTCCCTTCCGTATCATCCCAAACGACCGCGCCCTCCTCAGCGCCGCTCTCCACCCCTTCGCCACCAGAACATGTCCCCGTCAGCCTACGCAAGCGGGTGGACGAGTCTGGATCCGCTCTGAGGCGACTAGCCGTCTCTGGCCATGAGGAGGGAGACGATGTTGGAGATGGCGGTGACTTTTTGGACACCCCCGGACACAAATGGGGCGATGGCCCAGACACGCCTGTCGCGAACCGCAAACGTACACGAGCGACCCCGAGTGGTAACAAGGGCGTCACCCTCACGCTCCGCGATCAAGAAAAGGTGACTTTTTTTTTCTCATCCGTCCGTGCCATGCATGCGATAACCTCATTGCGCCCCACTTAGCACATCGACAATCTCAAAAAGGAAAACTTCAACATCAAATTGCGCGTGCACTTTCTCGAAGAGCGATTGGCTCAACTCGCCCCTGACCAAGTCGACGCAGCCCTCAAACAAAATGTGTCCCTCAAAGTCGAGGTGCAGCAACGTGGTCTAGAACTCAAGAAACTCAAGCGACTTGTGCTCGAGCTCGAGCGTGAGTTGGAGCGTTCACAAAAAGAGCGTGGCACGGCAAGTTCGCGCGATAGGGAACGTGATCTCGAGGCGAAGCTGCAGGAACGCGAACGTGAGATTCGAGAACTACGGAGAGGGCGTGTATCTATTGCCGATGAAGATGTTCTGCGACGGGCCGAACTGAGAAACGAGGAGCTCGAGGAAGAGTTGGATAACGTCAGAGGGTTACTCGAAGACAACGTGGAAGAGATCGAACGTCTCCGTGAGATCGTTGAGAAGCGTGGTGATGACTCTTTTGATGGGCGAGGAGACAACAGGCGCGAGCGGTGGCAGAGGAAGCTTGAGGAGCTCGAGGCCGAGAATGACGCTCTACTCGCTCGGATAGAGGACCAGAATGAGCTTCTCCTGAGGAAAGAAGACGAGAAAGAAGAACTAGCGGACGAGATCGCACAGCTTGGTTTGGAGATCGAGGACATTCAGCGAAGGAGAGAGGCAGAGTCGATTGAACGCAGCGAAAGCCGAGCCGAGGTACTGGAAGCACGAGAAGAGCGGGAGACTGTAAAGGAGGACCTCGATTCCGTGCGTGACAAGCTCGCTGCGACAATGATCGAACTTTCACAAAGAGAAGACGAGATTGAAATGAAGAACAAGGAGATCGAGGACCTGATCGGTGAGCATGATCGGATTGTGGCGGTGGTCGAGGAAGAGTGGCGAGGAGAAGTCGAAGAGGCGCGTGGACACGTCGAGGAACTCCGCGATGTATATTTCTCTCAGACCAAGCATCCACCGACAACTGATTGCCTGTCATCCCTAGGCCCTTGCAGAACGGGAGACGGAGTCGAAGGAACTTCGTCTCAACATCTCCGAGCTCGAAGCAAACACCAATGAGCTCCATACCAAGTTCGAAGCCACCTTGCGACATCTCGAGAAAGAGGCAGACGAAAAGGACGCCGAGATCGAAGCCGCCAATCGAGAGATAGAGAAACTGAGTGATCAAGTCTACTTGCTGGAAGAGGAGAACGACCGCATCAAGGAGGAAAGCGATCGCCTTCGTGAAGACGATGTTGTCGAGCGAGAGAGACTCGAAGCACTTGCAGCAGCACTCAAGGAGGCGAGTTTAACAAACAACACCAAGTTATCCGACTAACTTTCGCCACTCACAGAAAGTCAATACACTCAAGACGCAGCTTCAAGATCTCCAAGACCTCTATGATCAAACTTGCCAAGACATTCTCCTTCACCGATCACGGCAAGAGGAATTGGCGCGCCATGTCGAGGATCTCGTTGAAGAAGTCAAGCACGAACGCGAGGAGAGGGAGCGCTTGGAACAGGAGCTTCTCAAAGTCGAGAAGGAGTATGATTCTCAGCTTCGCCATGAGCGACGGAACCTCGAAATTAAAGAATCTGCTCTCCAGTCTACACTTGACAGCCTTGCGAAGAACGAGACACTCCTTGAACAGCGTCAGTCTGATATCAAAGCCGTGCAGGACGCACTTAGAACCAAGGAGGAAGAGTCGAAGAAGCTTGGCGATTCGCATACGACCGCGAAGTTCTCGCTCCACCTCGAAGTCGATCGTTTGAAACGTGATGTTCAGACGCTCGAGGATGCTCTCGCACGTGCACGTCAAGACATCGCAGCTCGTGAGGGCAACACTCGCGAACGTGATCTCACGATCGACAAACTGCACAACGAAGTTCGCGATCTGACCACGCGTCTCGGCAATCAGACCCAATCCCGTCTTCACCTCTCGGAAAAGTTCGATACTACTCAAACGAGCTTGAAGACTGCAGAGTCCGAGGTATCTACGTTGCGTGCGAAGGTTCAGGAACTCGAGGCACGGTTGGCAAAGGATCAAAAGTCACTGTTGAGCAGTGAGACTCAATACCGCGACCAGTTGACCGAACGCAACACGTTGTTGCTCACTATTTACCAGTACATGGACAAGATCCTTGGTGTGGACAAAACTCCCGTACGTTTTTCCCCACCACCATCCCCATCATACTCTTCCTTGACACGGCGTATCCGCAGAAGAAAGGTGGTCAAGCTGAGACAAAGCCATTCACCAACTTTAGCGTCTTTCATGATAACCTCATCACACGCCTCAAAGCGCTCAGTCAGATACAGCTGGACTTCGATAAACGCGTCAAGGAGGCCGAAGCGCGATTCGCAGAAAAACTGACCGACATGCGGAAACAGCTCGACATGCGGTGGAAGCAGATTGATAAGTTTGAGACAAGCGTCAAGGCGTACGGCGATGCGAAGGCGACGTGGAGGCGCAAGTATGTCACCAAAGAGGGCGAGCTGGAGGCACTCAAGGTTCGTTGTGTTGTAGTGGATACGTCCCCCGTCTACTGATCCAAGTCGGTAATGTTACAGATCACCAACGCCGACCTCGCCCAGCAGATTGCGACCGCGAGACGTCCCGCACAAGGCGACTCGCAAGAGATACGGACGCTTCTGTCGCGCGCTGTGAATGCGGAGAAACGGCTGGTGGTGGCAAACAACCAGCTACTTCAGCATGAAGAGAAGATATCGACATTGAACCAGAAGACATCGACCGCGGACACCAAGTGGGAAGCGCGGGTGAAGGAGTATGAAACGCGCTTGAAGGCTGCGGAAGAGAAATACAAGCGGGAGCGGCAAGGGAGCAAGGAACGGGTACTCGAGCTCGAGACTCAGATCAAGTACGCGACCGCATCATCGTTTTTCATCGTGTTTTCATCTATGCGGTTGTTTGTAGGAGTCTGGAGCGGCAGAACGAAATTGCCCAAAAACGCAACGTACAATTGGACGCTGTCACGGAGAGCGCGAGGACGGGCGGGAGTGGGAGAGGTCGTGATCGGTAATGCGATCTAGATTTTGTTCGACGTTTCTTTCTTTTTTTTTGCCTTTCTTTCTCTCTTTCTTTTTGCTCTCGGGCCTCTCGTGCTTTGTGTAATGGCTCGCATATACCATGACGTACCATACACCTTTCGATGTACTAATCTCCATCATGAATTTGACTTAGTCTTCGTACCGGAGTGCAAAACGGGATAGATGCAAAATGCCTTGTACTACATAACATACAGTAACATGAATTTAGGTTTGTGCTGGTGCAAATACTAGCTCGTGGTAGGATACATTGAGAACCCTTTTTTTTCCTGCAAGCTAGCTGTGAATTCATTGCTCAGCTTCATATCACCCGAGTCCGGACGTCCCACGCTGACCTTCGCCAATATGTATGCTATTCTGACTTTTTCACATTGGCCAGGTGTTTGATTCTTTGGATCTCTCTGCCGTCTTTGTGCCACGAAATCAGTTTTCGACATACAGAGTGTTACTCTTAGGTCCAATATGGCGTTAACCAAGTCGCCTTACAGTATTGCGGCCCGAAGATGATCACTCTTTGTTGACCGACTAACCTCACTATCCGTACCTCAAAGGGTAACGAACCATCATTTCGAGTTCTTCAAAAGACCGGCCGAATATCTATGAGTCAAAGAGTTTGAGCACGCATCGACTTGGAAAACGTTGGTCATAACCAAGGCTTACCAGCAGGATCGTCGCCAGATGAAAGCCTTGGCGGGAAAAGGAAAGCGACTGTGCACGATGGAACGATTGTATTGTGCGTTCCGGATCTCCTTGCATTAGGTACATATTTGCGAGGACCTTGGAAGGGTCTTAGCGGTGCCGTCGTTGGTACGTCAGCATTAGATAGTGGAACATGCCTGGAGGCAGTTGTACTTTGCACTGTCGTCTGCGACGGCAATGAGGTCGTTTACGCGCGCTATTGCATTTTCACGCTTCCCGGATACAAACAAGAGGATCGCCTGCGCGGAACGAACGAAGTCAATTGTGCAGAAGTGTGATGGAACGACCTACATACCCTTATGAGCAGGAGAAATCTAGTTTCATCTGCACCGCAGTTGCAAAAAACGATGTCAAAGGCTTCGAATGCGGACTCATGTTGACCTTGGCCAACCAGGGCGACAGCCTTTGCGATGTGACCGATGATTGTCGGCCGAATGGCGAGGGACTTGGGTAGAGTCGAGTAAACATGAGAAGCCGGAAGAAAGGAAGGAAAGCTACTTGGGAAGCAAATTCGATTGCTATGTATTGTTTCATATGTGCTCGTAGAAGAGCACGATATGCGAGTGCATGGGGTGAGGGGTTATAATCCATCCCTCGGCACACCAACATCTCAGCTTCGTCGAAATTTTGTTCTATCCACGCCTGGAATATGTCGTTATTTATGTCCATGAGAGGCAGGCGAGAGGTAGTCTGCAAGGAGTTAGATCATGTCCAAGTTAGGTGAAGTGATTAAATATTTACATCGAAAATGACATGCAGGGGAAGAATATCTCTGAGAGCGTGGACTGTGATCTTCATGTCGTTCATTCCACATGCAAGGTAATTATCATCAGACGACAGAGCAATGGAGATAATCAAATTTTGAAATTCGATGGTGGGACCGATCTTCTTTGAGGAAATATCCCAAAATGAGAGCGATTGTCCTGCAGAACACACGATGAATCTCCCATTGGTCGCGAGTGAACAAGGTGTCGAGTCATCGCTGGCAGGGACTGACTGATACCACAGCGGGTCCAGTCGAATGGGGGTGCGCCGAGACATTGGCACTGGATCCCTGTGGGGGTTACCGCTACGACGAAGACGTGCTGGCTGTCGTTGGACCACCCGAGGGGAGTACATGTCGGAATCTGAGCGAAGTTACCAGTGGGGGTGTAGAAATAGTTCTCGCGGGTCCGGTAGAATAGGTCGCCGGAGTGACTATCCCATACCTGGACAGCATCCCCATGTGCGGCGGTCGCGAGGCGGTGGCCATTGGGAGAGAACTTGACCCCAACAACACTATTCTCATGTTGAAACGGGCCCAAAACTCTTTGTCCAGTGGTGATGCTGAATACGCGGACGGTCTTGTCATCCGATCCCGAAGCAAATCTCGTCGAATTTGGAGACACGTCGATCGCACGCACCCCCGAAGCATGCTCGCCGACTTCGAATCCTTCGTTCGTCGTCGTGTTCCTCACCACCACCCGATTTCCCATGATAATCATGATCCACTGGCCATCCTTGGACATAACAGCACCATCAACACCATCGGTCGTGTCCACTAACACTCTCGCCTTTTTGTCCAAGTTCTCGCCTTGAATCGGGCATCGCCGAATCCGCCCTCCAATACCCTCGGTGTTGGAGTAGCGCTCGCCGCTCACGATTTCCTTTCCGTCAGACATGAAGGCGACCGAGACAGGGAGTGTACCTGGGCAATCAATGTCGATCGATTTCGAGGTATGACCTTCGCGAACGGTGAGCATTGCATTTTCACCCTATTCGACCGGTACGCACCAATCGTAGTCATCGTAAGCTCAAAATGATTGCTACACTCGTAGTGGCTCTGTGGTTCAGGTGGCTGGGGAGAAACCTGCGTGTGAGCGCTTAAGCGCTCACGACCGCCTTACACACGCGTTCCTTATCGATATGGATCGATTTGCAACTGCCATGTGCCACCCGTGTTTATTCACTGACTGCCGGGCACGGCAATGCAACAGCTGGCGAGAAAAGTGGCCAAAAGGTGCGACGAGCTTTGGCTTGTACATGATCCTCGATCAATTCCACGATCTACAATATGGTATTAGTTTGATGCAATAAAACTGCTGAACCTGCGGTCTCTCCATCTTGGATCAGTCTAAGTAGACTGCGGAACACATCAGCTCGCAGCTCAGCGAGTAGTTGGTTGCGTTTGATCCGGGGATCGAGACTGTCCAGGCGCATTCAGGGCACGTCTAGCACATTCATGCAAAGGTATATATCAGTGAAGGAGTGGATTCGATGGAGAAGTGAAGCGTTGTTGAATGGAGGCCACACCAGACCGGCCACGTACGGCTGGACTCTGTACGCCAAAAGATACAATAATGGCAGCAAGACGATGCTGGCTGTGACCAATTCTGTTGGTGCCAGGCGCTGGTCTGGCGAACTAGCAGATCTGGTGCCAGACTAAATGGTCTATGCGTTCCGGCTGCTTGTCCACCTTGTCCTTATGAACAAATAAGATGAATGAGAGAATTGAGAAGAAGGAATACATGGGTTTGGGCAAAAGCCATAGACGTTTCCGGACCGAAACTGGACCCGAACCGGCCAGGACTCGGAGAGTGCGCTGTGAGGGCGGTCCAGGACTGGAAACAGCCGAGCTCGAACCGCCAGTTGCCGAGTGAGGCAGCTGCGTCGGACAGAATTCACGAAGCTGTGACTCTGGGAGTGGCGGGAGGGTGTGAAAAAGAGTGTATCGAGGACTACAACTACTGACAGAGAGCGAATAGCTAGTGCGAGAGGTACGAAAAGAAGGAAGGTGGGCCACCCCGCTTTTCACGCAATCCTACGCCCGCCTCCCACTGGTTCCGATCCACTTTTGCTGACTCGGAATCATGGCCTAGTCGCTCCGTCGCTCAGCTGTTTATCGTAGAGCTTGAAGTCTCGGATTCCTCAATTCGGCTTCTGGACCAAACCACTGTGACTGAATGCAGTGACATTCCAACAGCAATCCACGCGGCTATTCACTGGCCATGGGATAAGCTCCTTCCACCCACCCGAACAGCTGTCGCTGGCAAAATTCGACTTCCCCCTTCCATGCATATGGCCCGTGGCGGAATGCACTTGGGGCTCTTCCCGTTGACTCATCCCTGTGAATAGGCTAGTTCTCGACTGTTCATCGTCAACTGAGGTGGGGGTAAAGTGGCGGGCTCGCTTCAAAACATGCAAGCGAGGGTTGAGCGAGGATTACATCATGATCCTGTGCAATCCCCGGGCCAAACGATAGTGATCTTCAATGTGTATGGACATGGACATGGACCAACTCTCCGCTCCCCTGACGACTTTACCACATCGTCCCACCCACAAACACCAATACCGGTGCTTTCCATGATCCATATGACCAGAGATAGAATCCATAGCCTCAACTATTATCGGATCTGTTCATAGCGCGGACCTTTTTGCCAGCACAAATGCTGGGAGGCGGAGATGTATGTATCTCCAATACACTCCGCGAATCTTCATTCTCTTCATTTCCCCGCCAGATACGGATTCGGGGTTGGTCCCCCAGGGTCAACTTGTAATATCAGTCGTGGCTGGGGGCTAAAGACCCCGCCAGGGGAAGGGACGCAGAGGTGAGCATCTCAGCATGTTTATTCTCTTCCGTTGTTCTAGCCATCGGAGGTAGTCTTAATTTATTCGAGCTGAATCCGTTTTGCCAACACCATCACATCGGTCCTTGCCGCCCCCCTGATAGGCTCTCACGGATCTTAGGGAATCGGAATCTAGCATTGGCACCATTGCTGTTCAGAATCCTGTGCAATTACAAATGGTACTCGGGCATATCTTGCGTTACCTGCAATTAACCCGAGTCAGGGCTTATTGATTCTATGTACCGCCAACGCCGCTCCATCGACCGTTGGAACATGGTTATGGAGTGACTCTTGGTTCCACGTCCGACTCCCCCACAAACACCCATATCATCACTTACCGTTATCTATATGACCTGATGCGTCATAAAATCCGTCCCCCTAAACAGGCGTCGACTATTAGGTCCGTTCATGTCCTGGGACCTCTTTTGCTCTCACAAGGGCCGATGAAGAGACTCAATTATGGAGCTCGAATGTGTAACAAATACAGTAAGTTCTCGATCGAGATCCTGGATTTTAGACGTTGTTTTTCGTCTAATACCCAAAAGAAAACTCCGCGAATTTGCATCGTCCTTCATTTCCCCATCTGCTTCGAATTTGGGGGTTGGTTCTCGTGATGGAGTGGGACTGAATGCGCCGCTAGAGGTGAGCACATCTCCATGGTCTTTCTCTCCCTTCACCTTTCTAGCCACCGGCAGTAAAGTGGTGAACATTATTACCCGACGCATCATTCTGGCTGAACTCAGCCAGCCACTGTCACGTTGGCCCGCGGATCGCACAGCGACTGACGGCCACCATGCTCCATCAATCTCAGCCTATCTAGAGATCGACTGCCCCTCCTCCTCGGTTAACAGGCATAGTCCGTTCTTTGACGCGTGGCTTTGTGTATCCGTACTCGTACGTACGCCGTGATGACGTTCATGCGGCCAACGCCGATCGAACCGGGGCATTCTGAAAGACGCTGCTACAGCCTCCTCTAAGCCCGCCCAATCTGATGATGATTTTTTTTTAAAAAGCCACTCGTTCGTAATCGACATTCTCCATCGGCAGTGCACTCCCAGCGCTCGTGCCTGACATTGGCGTCGGTCCGCCGCCGCGGATCACAAGTAGCTCGATAATCTTACCACGACAATACTATACTCCAGAGATCAACACAGTCGAAGATGTCGACATTCACTTTCAACTCATCCGTCGCAATCGGAACTGGTCGTCGACGGATCAGGTCGTTCTTATTGTCACACTATGAGCCATCGTGTTCGGAAATGAGTGCGCAGTGAGCAGTACGAGCCCGATTTGATCGCCCCGACGCCGACGCTCGGGAGAACGTGGAACGATGGTACCTTTTTTCAAACTTGTCGCGCCTGTCCTCATACGCTCGAATTTTTTTTTTTTTTTGGTAGACTGTGTCTCGTATTGCCTCCCACGTCTGGGGCTCAGCTATTTGGGGGTTGCAATCAACGCCCCCCTTAAATAAGAATACCCGCGCTGTGAGCATCCTGTACAGTTTTCTTTTTGCTAGGGTGTGATGACAATGTCCCAGTCACTCGATGACGTGTCAAATTGCGAGGGGGGATAGGATGCAGCACGTCCATCGAATTTCTTTTGGGTGCCGCGCGCCAGAGGGAGTTCCACACGCAGCAGTCTGTATTGATCATCGTGTGACAACAGACGGGAAACGTCCTCCAGATGTTATGGTATACGCTCGACAGCGCGATTCCCCGTGCTGGACGATTCAGCCAGGATCGTAGCGCCCAAATATGTTGTGTGGACTCTTGTTCTAGATGACTACCGTCTCGATGTCCGAAAGAAACAGAAAAAATAAAAAAGAGCACGGACCTCTCCCGCACAAAAAGGATCAATACACGTCCCATTCATCTATTGACACAATCAACACGTCTCGCACGAACATACACCGAATTTTTTTTTTCCAGACCGACGTCACACACCCTCTACACACACGCATGCCTCGTCCCCCTTCGAGAAAACAACTTGCCGCACACCTCACACCGCCACCTCAACAACCCCAAATGCACCGTTAACACGTGTCTGACGATGCTCCCCCGCAGCATCGGTGGGACACCGCAGTCGCGCCAGTGACAGTCGGCGTGGACTTTTTCGTTGCCGCGCACGTCGTGGGCGTAGCGGAAATGGTCGCAGGCGAGTTTTGGGTCTTGGGAGAGGGGAGCCCCGCAGACGAAAGGGAATTCGTCCGGGGAGATCCATTGGCAGGCCAGGTAAGGTTTGGGGACGGTGGTGGTGGCGGTGGCGGTGGCGGATGGGGACGGGGACGGGGACGGGGATGGGGATGTATGGGTGGTGATGGGGGTGGGCAGGACATCTGGGATGTCGTCGAGGAGCTGCGCAAGGAATTCGGCGCTGAGAGATGAATACGTTAGCCCCCCTTCCACTTTCAAGCGTGACAAACGTATGATGGGGTGATGACATACAGTGGATCGGGCGTGTTTTCTCGTTGATGAGAGTGGTCGTTGCACATATTCGGCGATGGTTGGCACGGGGTCGTATTTCAAGGACGGAAGGTCTCTCAATCGTTTCCACAAACGGAGAGGGAGTGAAGGACGAGAGGGAAACACGGCTGGCTTTTAAAGCACATGCCCAGACAGTGGATCGGAATGCTCGAGTGTGCATGAAGCTTCCTCTCGCCTCTCGAACAATCGGAAGTCAGCGATGCGTTGCACAGCACTGCGAGCCCCCACTCGTACGCTGATTTATCGACTAGATCCCCGTCACGCTAACCGACAAAAATCGCCACGTGTGGAGCTGTTGATGAACAGGTTAGCACACCGAGAGGGTTTGATCTGACGCACCCCTGATGACAACGAGGCTTGGCAAAAACGCACTAGCTAGACGCGCTATGAATACCTTCCTTCGATGGCGATTCACGTACAGTCGCATCCAAGATAGGTATCACGATTAGACGGGGTCTTCATCGCCGACGGGGGAAATCACGACAGCTGCTGTTACTATCGACACCAAACTGCACCCCTCCCGGAAACCGTGTCGTAAGACATAATAATGCACCTTCGATGATTGGATCGTCTGGATACGAACACGGGTGGTCCTGAGCTGCTGGCAATCACAACAACGTCATACCCGACCTAACTTGGAGATAAGGCATGCTGTCAGAATATCCTCGATCCGACCACGTCCATGAACGACACCCACAGCGGATCTGGGGTGCTGGTGTTAGGTGTCGGCGTCCGAACGGGAGAGGGGCGATGTGGGGCGACAGACGAAACAATGAGGCATTCATTTCCGTTCCGACGATACGTCACGCGAGACGAAAATATGCATCCCCACTCAACTCTCGCAAAGTCGGGCGACCCAGAAGCGACCAACGGCCGTAATAGCAGCCCGCCTCCACTAACCCCTTTCAGGCGTAGGCTGTCCAGCGGCACTGTCAGGTTTCGAAACACAAGATCGGTGACGCTAGTCTATTTGGGACCCACCCGCACAACCTACATCCGCAGTGTGCGCATCAACCCGACTTGATGGCAACCATAGCCAGTCAATCACCACGCGCAAACGCGATGACCCTACGCACATCACCATCAACGAAATTTCATCCGAGAAGCGGGGGAATGTATCCCGTCCGTCCCGGACATTGCATGCCTCGTCTTTTTGTCAGGTCCAGAATGTGCTCTTAAATGAAGAGATATGACAACATATCGGCGTAGTTGGATGGAGCGATCCGATGCGGTTGGGTGCTAGAGCTTGTTCAGGGCCAGGTTTAGGAATTAATATCCGAGGGCTTGGCGGGGGATAAGGTGGACACGGCCATCGACTGGCGGTCAGACTAAGCGCGTTAAACAGATGGACAGAGATAACCTACCCGATCGTGTTGGGTGCACCCCGAGGCCTGATGCGCCACGACGGATGTCATTGACATCGCCAGGCACTGGCGCTAGTACGGTGCCTGGAAAAAAGACAAATGAACGCGATACGGGGAGGAGGGGTTTATCACAGTGCCATCTCACCACCTGAACATTTTGTTTGATTCCAAAACATGCAACGTCGATCCCCTCGCGCGATGCCTGCCATTTCTTCTGACGCTTCCCGTGAGAATACGCACACCAAAACGTTCTCCCGGACGGAGAGGGATATGAAACGAAGAACGTTAGAGGGATCGCATCGAGGGAGCTGGCGGGTGAAGGGACGCCTTTTTTTTTTTTTTTGACAACACCCGCGTGTTGTGCCTGACGCGTTTGCAGGGGCCAAGGGTACACGCGCGAATGGGACTCTGATGGTTGACAAATGAAGAAATGGAAGTTCCAGTTAGATATCGAGATGGATTCCACGAGGTAGTGTCTAGACTGAATGATCGCCGAGGGCTTTCAGGTGTGGTGGTGGTCGTGTCAGATTGGAGTAGCTGGGAACCACTTGAGAGTCCTGGGGTGGAGCTGGAGTGAGGGACTCTGAAATGTGTGTCGTGCGACGCTCCAGCCTTCACTCGAGTTCAAGCTAGTGCTGCCATCGAAGGTGAACGTTCGAATTGTGGCGTTGAAACGGCGAATAGAAATGGGTAATCTTTTCCCATCTGCAAGCTTGCAACGAGAAGTCGGCCAGCGTCTTCACACCGCCTGGCAGTTTTATTCAACAGCTATAGGTACCAGCAAACGAAATTGTTGCTCATCACGGAAGAACACTAAATGGGCAAGAATTTTTCAATGAATTCATTATCGCATGATATCACCAATGGACCATACGTTAGTTGTTACTGGGGTACGAGCGACTATGTCACCCTTGTGTAGTAAAATCAACCAGAAAATGTGGACATATTCTGTAGGAGATGGCTTGCTACGACGAGGCTGTCGGTGTTGCAGACATATGTGGTCCTCCATGTATGAATAGGTTCTCAGAGAGTACTGTACGCGCAGAGGGCGGGACTGAATTCTGAATTCTGTAACGAGTCTCGGGCAAGTATCGAACTGCGGGTCGTTGGCGTTTGGACCTCAATCGTGAATGATCCGAATCGCCAAGCGGGCATCGACATATCGGGCATGGGTGACTAAATCCAGGGTACTTTGGACCCACCTGAAAGACGAGGACCAAGCCACGGCGGTCATGTTCAGGCGTCGTCCCAGAGCGGGAATGAATTCCAAGTAGTAGTATGTACGGCCCTTCCGAGTCGACCGCGCGCGAGGTGGCATAGTTGGCCAAGTAAAACGGTCTGAAATTTCGGGGATCCTTTTGTGAGCGGTGGTGGTTCGTGCAAGAAAAGCAGTGTCGATCAGTTATTACTTTCACACCGGGCCGCGGCGTGTTCGCTCGGAACCAGAAAATAACAATAACCCCCACCCTCAACGTTTCAACCTCTGCTCACCGTCCTCCTGCGTCTCATCCATGGCCACCGTCAAACTCGCCACCCTCGCCATCCGTGTACAGTCCATCTCCTCCCATACCTCCCATACCCTCTCACTCACCAACACACCCAGACCATCGCCAAACCCATCTCTGCCCAGCTCAGAAACCAAGCGAAACAGTACGTCTCGCCCGTCTTGCTCACCCTCGTCACCAGCAGCATAGAATGATACTTCACACTACCCCCACGTACCAATCGCACTCGCACCAACCCGCACTGCACACTCACACACATGCCACAGACACGACGCCTTTCGCAATCTCTGCATCTCCCTCGCTCAAAAGATGCACACCGCCGAAATCTCCCTCCGGACCAACATCCTGGGTGAACCCGCCCGTCATCACATCCGACCCTTGTCCGAAACAAAGTACGTCCGCCTCTCCACTCACGCACGCACTCACCCCGCCGCCACAACCACAGAGCCATCGAAAACGGCGCCAACGCACTCGCAGAATCCTTCCTCTTCGCCGTCGCCGCCGCCCTCATCCTCGGCGAAACTTACCGTACGTCCTCTAAACAGTCCAAACGCCGCGACGATGTCGACGAGAAACTCGATAATCTGCTCGGCGCCGTCGAGAGGCTGCAAGAGGCGACGACGGCGATCGAAGGCGCGTTGGAGGGGGTGAGGGAGGACGTCGAGCGGGAAAAGAAGCGGAGGGAGGCGTTGGAGAGGGTCGTGGAGAGGTTGGTGGGGTTGGGGGAACGAGGTGATGGGTGGGGAGATGGGTCGGTGTGGGATGGGACGCCATTGAGCGCGCCGAGAGTCGGAATCGTGCGCAGCCCGGATGATTCGACCTCCTCCTCTTCGTCATGACCGGCATGTGTATTTATCAATGCACGTTTTACGATTCGTTATGCTACACGACCAAGGAAATGCGGCGTCCTTGTAATATCTGTTACAATAAGATACCCCCTCGCTCACCAGGAATGGATCATTTTACATGATCAAGCATCCCCCCGCACACAACCTCTCCACCCACTTCGCAACGCCCCGCTTCCTACTCCCCACACCACCCGCCCCGGCAGCGCTCCGAGTGACCCTCGCCCAATCAATCGCCCCGCCCACCCTCGTCACCTCAATCGACACCTCCTTCTCCCCACCGACCGGCACTGCATAAAACCACCTCAACATCTGCTCACCCTCGTCCACCTCCACCCTCCCCTCCGACACCTTGACCTCCACCGCATACCCCTCCGTCTCTATCTTCTCCCGGCCAGAACCCAGCATTGTCGACGCCGTCAAAGGCAGCGTGTCCGTCGACCTACTCCCACTCCTCACCTCCTCATGCGCCCGAACAGCGACAGACCGCTCGACACACCCATCCGACGCAAAATGCACCAACGGAATAAAAATCTCCGTCGGGAGCACGCTTTCATGCTTGTTATCCTCGTCCTTGACCAGACCCTCTCCCTCCGTCTCCGCCTGTGGTGCATCCGCCGGCGTGACGCGAACCTTGACCTTCAATGATGCCTTGCCGATGTCAAACTGGATGTCCACCGGCGTACCGACGACCTTGACGGGATACGGTCGACAAAAGGCACGTATCGCGCGCGCACCGTCCCGCAAGAACTTCAACACCTCGTGTAGCGCCACCGACTTGACAGTCAAAGACGGGCTTGCAGCCACATAGGGCGACGACGGGACAGGCAGCGTTACCAACGATGCGCTCGACTCGCGTGCCGACGCCAGGGACCCAGCCGCTCCGGCATAGTGACCACCCTTCCCCACGTCGTCCTCGCTCCACAGACTCAAATCCTCGTTGTTCCACCCATCCCCCCACATATGGCTGTTATCCGGACAATATGTCCACACCGTGTAGCTCAACACGTTTGGCCCGTCCGCCGCGTTCAGACTCGCGTCCAGCGCACGCTCCTGCGCCGAATAATCCCCGTAACCCTTGCTCTTCGGATCGTACGCCTTCTTGTCGTCCATATCCATCGGCGTCCCGATTTCGCCAATCATGGTCGGGTACCGACGTGGCCCCGGAGCGTCCACGCCAAGCTGCACCCCATCTGACTTCAGCATCCCAAGCTGACTCTGAATGCTTGCCCGAATCGCCCTGTCTCCAAACTTGGCCGCGAATATCGGACTACTATACTTGCCTCTGATGATGCCCACCGCGTCCGCGTTGACAAAGTTCCAATGACACGTGATGAGCGTGAGACCGTCGTAATAGTGGGTCGAGTGGCAACCGCGTCCTTGGAGCAACGACTCCGGAATGGCCGGAGGAATGGCAAAGACGGGAGCTTGGATGAACGCAATGGCACCTGGGTGGGCGGTGCGGATGCGGGTAACGTAGTCAGTCAAGTGAGGGAGAAAGAAGTCTTCGAGAAAGTTTACTGGCACGCCAATGGCGGATGGGGGAGAGGAAGGATGATAACGAAAATAATCGGGTCGTAGCAGAAAACCGGAGCGGATATCCCATACGCCATGGAGAGCCCATACACATATCCCCAGCGTCCATTCACCTGATCGTTTCCAACCCCACTTGGGATGCACGCCGTCTGGCTCGGTGCTGGGATCCGCCCAAATGCGAACACCCTTTGGATCGACCACGACAGACCCGCTGCGCGTCGATCCAAACGAGCCAAAGGTATAGTTATCCAATACCTGCGCGACGCCCATCCCAAGCGTGAACGACTGCAGTGGGGTCGGCATGGTCCCCTTTTTCAGCGCCGATCCTTGCACGGTCGGATACACGCTCAGATCCTCGTACCCAATGAACCCCTCAGAAGGTTCATTCATATTATCCCAGCCAATCACGACGTCGTCCAATAACCCCCCCGCGTCGCGAATCCGATCTGCGAGTATCCCAAAGGCCTTTATGAAATGGGACTGAAGGTAATCTTGAATGTTCATCCCGTCGATTATGCATTTAGGGGCGTAAACTTTGCCGCCGAAAAAGAGGGCAAAGAGAGTTTGGGAGGCGAGACGACTGTAATTGGTGGACCAGATCATGGAAGGGAGGGCGGCGGGATCCGGGGTGTCAGAAGTGGAGCTTGCGTATTCGCAGTGTACGATCGCGGCTTGGGTTGCTGTGAACGCTTCTGGGTCGATGCCACACGCTGGGAGGGTCCAGTACGGAGCCCCAGAGCCGCCCGAGAAACGTGACCACTGTAAAGGAAAAAAAAAAAAAAAAAGAGTGAGAAAGCGCCGACGAGGACAAGAAGGAACGCATACACTGTCTTGGTGCGGGTCCACATAAACTTTGAAACCATATTCTTTGCATTTATAAAGAACGCGAACAGTATAATCCATAAAATCATAATCAAAACGTCCGCTAGCCGCGCACGACGGGTGAGTACGCGTTAACGCGCGGAGAGCAAAAAAAAGGAAACTCACGGTCCCTCGTGTTCGAGCGCTTCCCAAGGAATGGGATACCGAAGCACGTTGAACCCCCACCCTCTGAGACGGCTTAAATGCGCGTCTGCAGAACCATCGTCGATATCAAATGGACGACCGAGAAAGCGCAGTCCGCCGGTCTGTGCGGACGACCAAAAGCCGTCGAGAACGTGGGAGGGTTGACCGACGGGGGCTTTGGTGGACCCAGAGAGATTGACACCGCGCAATAACAGCGTGCGGCCGGTCGTGTCGACGAACTGGCCGTTCAGGGTGTGTAGATAGTCTTTTGGAGTCGGTTGGCCTGTCGCCGGGCAAGTTTTAGGTACTTGGGGCATGGCCTCGTCGTCGTCGTCGGTAGTGATGAAGCAAAGGAGAGATAGGCAGACCACGGAAGCACGGGCATTACTTAAATAAACGGGCAGCACGCGAGTCGTACCACTTGCACGCTGCCCAAAATGGCCACACACGTTTTGTACCGGGTGCAGTTCTCTCTCAGACGAGTGCATATTAATGATGTACGCGGTCTCGAGGCCACCATCCAATCGTGTATATATTGTATGAATTCAGTGTCATACTACGTCAAGCGGTCCAAGCGACGGACTCGGAGCCGCAAGTATCCATCCTCAGTTATTCAGAACCGTCGGAATACCGGCCAGCTTCATCTTCACGCCAATCTCGAACAGATAATCCAGGCACTGGTATCAAAAAAAAAAAGTCTATCAACGTCGTAGAATCTAGCATGATGCACTTGCCTCGGTCTGGGTTTTCGCCTTTTGCCAGTCATCCCCTGTTCCAATCGACATCAGAGATCCCCCTTGCCCACATCACGGTCGCGGGACGCACCCCACACGTAGATCCCATGCCTCCTTACCAGGATAGCCGCAGCGTCCGGATACTTTTCCATCGCCGCTGCCATGCTATCCGTCAGATCTTCCTCGAACGGGGTATTGGGAATGATCGGGACGCGGAGGGTATCCAAGTACGACATGGCTGAACCATTTCCACCAATCCGAACACCCTTTATCATCTGCCCAACAACTTGTCAGTCACAATGAATATCACCCCCAAACCACGCGTCCCTTACCTCCTATATATATCAGATAAAACGCAATTAGCGATCGCGAGGCACTTGTTCTAAAATGCCACGAAACCTACCTGATGCGAAATCTCAAAAAAGTCACCCTCCCACAACAACGTCGCCATCACCGCATTCTGCGAATGCGTATGAATACAACTCCCCGCGTTCCGCTTATCGAACGCGTTCCAAAACAGCGGCGTACACGCCGACTCCTTGAGGTTCTGTTTCGGACGACGGAGAAAGACCCGATCGGTGTGCGGGGAGGGCGTGACTTGTGGATAGGGCAGGACGAACATGTGTCCGGGTTCGATGCGCTCTTTCTGAACGCCAGACGGGGCAATGTAGACTTTGTCTCTGGTGATAAACGGATCAGTGCAAGTGGAACGGAGACGACGGCGAACGAGGCACACCCGACGCGAATACAGATTCCACCCCCCGTCCCGGTAACCCACCCGAGCCTGTAGAACCCAGCACACAGCTCCGGGATGAGATTCGCGGGCTATCCACCGACGCACATCAGCAGCGTCGTCTGCGAGAAACGCAAAAAGAACCGTTACGTGGAGGGGATCGTTCGAGATTACGAGGGCATCGGCTTCATCGCTGGACATGATGAACCTGAACAGACGAATTGTCGCGTTATCAGCTGGGTCGATAACACGGGGGGTCTGTTTCCTATTATGGTCAAGTCAACCCCCTGAGCGTATCCCGTCCGCTACTGATCATGATGCTTTATCTTCATTCCTGCCGCCCACAGCTAAACCTGCCTTGTACCATTATACGCGAGAAACAAGGCAGTTTTGGGGCATCATGTGTATACTTGACTGCACCGACAGACGAGTTCAGATTCGTGGTATGGTCATGGTCACAAATATTGACGAGAGTATGACGGTTTACCGTCATAAAAGGTCTTGGCACAGTATAAGTTAGCTTATTCAATGTACACGACCCACGTTTGATCTCTGATCTTCGGGTCAATACCCTGCCACGTTGAAGTGACCAAGGGAAATGACTCGTACGACAGTCCACCGTCAAGGCAGCGCGTCAACGCCTCGCGGGACATCTCAGAATACCACCTCACCTAACCTCTCCAATAATTCGGCTTGACGAACGGCATCGGCGTCACGACCGCCTTCCGCAATTTATTCCGAACATCGACCTCGAGTTCCGTGCCCTTTTTGTGCCACCCCGATGATACATACGCCATGGCGATGTTCTTTCCCAGCGTAGGTGATGGGATACCCGACGTTACCGTTCCTAATGTAAAGAAGAACACATCCAATAAGACAAGTTAAAAAAACGCGCATGAGTAAAACACGAACCAATACTTTCCTTCTTAGATGGCGCATACACCTGTGCGCCCTCTACACGAATAACGCAATCAGCACAACCATCGTCAATTCACGGCGAGCAGGACTGACGTCTGGCAGGTGCCCCTTCGACGATCAACCCTACCCGACGCCTCGGAGGTCCTTCCTTCAGATGCTTTAATACGTGTGCTGCACCGATGAAACCGCCCGTTTCTCTGCGTTCTTTGCCTACGGCATGGACATAGACATGGTACAGGTGTCAATGCATGGACGCCAAACACGTACCGATCAGCCACGTCAGACCTGCCTCGACCGGCGACGTATTGTCGTCGAGATCATTTCCGTATAAACACAGGCCGGCTTCCAGGCGTAGACTGTCCCGTGCCCCTAGACCGGCGAGTTGGACGGGCGATTTGGCGAGGAGACGTGTCACTTCGACCGTTTGTGACGGTGGAATAGATATCTGACAAGCGTTTCGTCGACAGCATTCCTTGCAGTGGACATCCATCTGACGCTCACCTCGAAGCCATCTTCACCGGTGTAACCGCCTCGTGCGACGTGCAGATTGAATCCTTCGACAGGGACATAGGCCGATTTACCAAACGTCAACCCCTTTAGGTCGAAAGAGGTGAGTCCCTGCAGGCACTGTGCGGCTTGGGGACCTGAGCGGATCGACATAGATATCACCAGCGTGAAGCGGACATGAGCAACCCAAAGGCAAGGGGAACACAACGCACCTTGTAATGCCACCAGCCCCCAATTCTCCAGCACTTCATGCTCGACAGGTCCCGCCTTCGCCTCCTCGCTCGCGTTCCACTCGGCTAATTTGCTACGAAACCAAGCGAGGTCTTTCTCCCGCGTCCCTGCATTCGTGACGACATAAAATGCATCGTCGGAGTGCTTGGTGATCATGGTATCATCGATGATCCCACCGTGCTCATTGAGGAGCACGGAGAGCGTCGAGGCGTAGGGTGTGAGTGTCGAGAGCGACGACGGCGTAAGCCATTCAAGAAAGGCAGTTGCTGTCGAACCACGGAAGCTAGTTTCGTTTCGTTTTCATCACGATGATTCAGTTCCACCGCGAAAAGCCGAGGTGGTATACGATTACGAGACAGGACATGCACGCACTTTGATTGAACCATGTGTCCGACATCAAACAAACCGACACTGCTACGAACGTGTGTGTGACTGGCGACTGTGGTCGGAAAGTCATTTGGTGGTCAAGCACATGAAACCCACTAGTCTCACGACCGACCTTGACCGACAGAACCGTAAGAGAGCGGCATCGAGTAGCCCGCAAACGGGACCACCTTGGCACCATGTTCAACATGAAAGTCGTAGAGACCCGTCTTTCGGAGCTACGTGTGGGCCCATGTTGAGAAAAAGATGTCGTCTGACGAAGGTGTGACTCGCCGTTTCGCTGGACGTTGCGACGCCTCTAGTTAGAGTTTGAAGCCGAGCCAGCGCATGTCGAGAAGATGGGGATACGAAGAGACGTTTCGAAGATTGAATAGCCAACATGCTGGTCGTGGAAGGACCTGTTCCGCGACATTCCGCCTGCTCCACAGGGTTGATTTGCCGTGACCGGAAGCAGTTTCAATTGGTACATCATTGACTTGCAATGCATCCTACTTGAAACTCGTCTGGCCGCATTTTCACTTGCTCGATCATTACATCTTGAAACACGCGGACGTTTAGCTCTCCCAATACAACTTCACCTCTTTTATGTCATGCACAAGTGTCAAAGGCTTGAATGACGGACGCAACGTCGAGATCAATCATATCAATCACGCTTGCTTGCTCCACCGCCGCCTTGGGCGCATCTTACGTTGACGCTTGATCAGAGCAGACATTCTGAATCGAACATTCAAGTTGGCGGGGTATTCCGAACAAAAAGAATTTTTGGGCCCGCCGACGTAAGTGTTCAATGTGACAAAACACCATTGCGACTTCCCATCCTTGCCTAACTCTCGACAGCGCGGCATAAAAGCAAAACTCTACGTCCGATCTCAATCGATTCAGCTATTACGTTCTTGGACGACTCGCTTAATATACTTGGCGACCCTTCTATCGACGTGAACCAGTTCCACACGCAGGGGATCATACCCGCTACTTGCCGACTCACCGCGAACGTGAATCGGTCACTCGGTTTCGTCATTGAACGATAAGTCGGTAATGTATGACGAGGCTTTTAAGGATCCACAACAACCACAAGCGGTCCCCCCTCTGAATTAACATCTGAGGTCTTGCTCGGATGCGTCACTGACTCGGCTTCCTCCTCCAATCACCCTTCATCAACGGTGCGTGCGTGTGCGAAACCTCTCAATCTTTCTCCCTCGTTCCCCTCGTTCCCATCCACTCTCCCGGCTCCGATTCCCCCCCCCCCCAATGAACTCGGAGCTCACTCT
>JBBPNO010000135.1:0-50087 GCA_038090915.1 Boletus eberwhitei
TCCACGCTCTCTCGCCCCCCCCCCTCCCTCTCTCCCCCACCCCCCCCCATCGTCGTGTCGGCCATCGCAACATCGTATCACAAGACACGTCCCATAACGAAATGCCCGCCCACAAATAGGCATATGAGAACAAGTCCCCTCGAGGACACCGTTTCAGATGCGCCTCTTTTCAATTTTGCCCGGCCCAGGCACACTCACGCGCGCGCGGAGCCCCAATTCTTCGCCTCGGCCGCTCGATTTGGACAGAAATCTCACACAGCCCCCTCTCGTAACCCCCTCCGTCATCGATCCCATCGCCATCACCCCCCAAAAATAATATTAAAAATTGTATTTGTATAATATCAAATCATCATTATCGTATCCGGTCAGATCTGTAACAAACATGGACAAAAAAAAAAAAAAAAGCATGACTAAATCATCATGTGAGCAGGCATAATCTGTCACTCTCCCATATCGGACTCCCCTCCCGCTCTTTTCCCCTTAATCTTCTTCCCCTTTCCCATGATCCCCTGCAGTAGCTGATTAGCCTTCGCCCGTTCCTTCTCCGATACTTCCACTCCGTCTAACATCCGGATCCGTGGGCACGCTCGCATAACAAGCCCCCGATACGCCAGGCGGCCGACGTACACATCATCCGGCAGGTCCCGACGAAACTTTGCGTCCAGCTCTTGCCATCCGTATTCACGCCCCTTCTCACCCCTGCGCCGTACACCGTTCTCCGATGGTTGTAATGCTCCAGGCACGTCCCGCACCAGAAGCGGTAGATACCATCCGAGCGTACTCGGGTTCATCCTGTCAACACCCCCCCCCCCCCCTCATCGGTCAGTTTCCACCTGAATGGCGAATCCCCGATCGCGTCCTCACCTCAAGTCGAGCATTTCCACTTCCGGCATTCGTTGAAGAACACGGATCAGCGGTTTCGTTCCCTTTAGGCGAGATCCAATCATCGTTAACTTCTTTAGTCTCGTGAGACCCTCCAATCCAGCCACGTCTTCCAAAAAGTTATAGTTGAGGTTCAGCACCCGAAGGTTTGGTGTCAGCCCTGCCAGCTCGTCCGGCAAGCTCGTCAGCCGGCACGCCGCCAGCTCCAGGTAGACGAGATTGTAACACGCCTCTTCGATAAAATTTGTTTTAAGTTTGTTGCCTAGTGAACCAGATATGCGTTCGTTCTCAGCACCACTCCACAGATCTTCTAGAAGCACCACACACCTGAGAGATAAAGCCGTTTCACATCCCGGAATTGGCGCGTCGAGAGATGACTGCAAATCACAACCCATCAGCCCCATCAATCAGGCACCCCATAATGAAAGATCCCGTCACGTCACGTTACCGCCCAGACGATTGTGCCACTCACAAATCACGACAGCCCTGGTTTCGCATCGAGAGATTTTCCAGTTTCGCCAACCGTCCCCCCTTGACCAGCCCTGCCAGCGAATTGTTGTCCAGGTAGAGCGTCCGCACGTTCGGAAAGTGCCCCACATTGAGGCTGTGCAGTCGGTTGTTACTCGCGCGTAAAATGCGCAGCCTCGTCATACAACCACCGGCATCAATATCATCTAATAAATTGCCATCTTCGAGTGTTGTCAAGCATATCAGTCAGGCACGCGTGATAGCCACAATCCACTTGCCGAAATTCAAAACCATTAGCGCAGGAAGACTCGATGCCAGCGAGGCAACCCTGACAAGCCTATTTTGGCTCAAGTCCAGCATCTCTAGCCGTGGCCTACGGGAACGTGCCAGGTCATCGG
This sequence comes from Boletus eberwhitei, assembly GCA_038090915.1. Classification (NCBI taxonomy): domain Eukaryota; kingdom Fungi; phylum Basidiomycota; class Agaricomycetes; order Boletales; family Boletaceae; genus Boletus; species Boletus eberwhitei. Next base: position 1,749 of record JBBPNO010000135.1, read on the forward strand.
CACGGACAGAACGGAACAAGAAGACGAAACACCGTACCATCGGAATAAACTCAAGTTCACCTCCTGAATCAGGTTGCACTGCACGCTTAGCTTCGTGAGCCCTTCCAGCTTCTGCAACCCGTCCAGGCTTGTGATCCGATTGCCATCGGCTTTGAGCTCCCTCAAGTGTCGGAGGCACTGCAACTCTGGTTCACGCCAATCAGCATCAACTTCGCAAATACTGCAATGCCCCTCAGTCACTCACGAATCAGCGAGTCGATATCGTTGTTGCTGATGTCAAGGTTCTCGAGATTTTGAAGGTGACCAAATGATGTGACGCCTGTCAAGCTTCAAAGCCACTCAGAATGTGATCGTCACCTTCAACAATCTCGACGGACGTACACGTTGGAAGCGACAGAAAGTGTCCGCAACGATGTAGGGACACCACTCAACCACGACAGCTGGTTGCAGTTTCTGTCAATTTCACGTCAGTCCAAGTTGCCTCCTTATTGCACACAACGCACGCACAATGTCAGCGAGTTAAGTTTGGGCAGAAACTCCTTGAGCCTTGCGACGCTGTCCAGCGACTTCTTTGACAAATCCAAACTGCTCAAGTCTTCCCAGTGTGGCTCAAAGGGCTGCACGTCAGTGATCACCTGTACCAGTTTGTCGTGCGCAACCCCGAAAGAACACTCTGTCAAGAACGTCGCATTCCTTCGATCTTGTTCGGAAAAGTTGCTTCTCCTAGACATGGAGAAGACGCGTCGGGTAGAGTCCACGACCGTCATCTCGCCGCTCGGGCGTCGATTATTGCCCACGAGTTGCAGATCCTCGACGTCCTGGACTGGGGTCGACGATCTCGTCGGTGACTCCTCCGTCTCGACTGGTCACAGAACTCAGCACCATCTCACGCGAACGCACGCAAAAAGCTTACTTGTATTTTCAAGATCGTGCATCATCTCGGCGATCCGTTTGGACCTCGCCGACGGCGTATATCCAGCGGTCTGCGTGGGCTCCAAAGAGGATACGCTCGTCCCGAGATCGTCGTCGCTCTCGTGCGGCTTCGCACTCAGCCCTCTGATAGGACCATCGCGTTTTCCATCCGAGAAACTGACGGATCTCCGGTGTCCCAGTCTCTGCGCAGGCGTGCGGGTCTTGTCTCGGTTCGGGCACTTCATCGCAGACACAGGTGTCACACTCGCGCTCTTGAGCGCCGACTTGGGTGGCATCGGCGTCGCGACCGCGGGCATCCTGCGAGGTGCCACTGGTGTCACTTCGACGGGTACGACCGGGGTGTCGTTGGACATGTCGTCCTCCGAGTCGAACACCAATGGCGTGGGTTGGCTGTCGGTATCCGCCCTTTCAGTGTCATCCTCTTCAGAATCAGACACAGTGGTATCGTCTCCGGTGTCCTCTTCTGAAGGGACGATGTGAACCACAGCGACAGATGGACCATCAAAGGTGAACGAGGTCAATTCCTCCTGCTCGTTGGCATCCTCTTCTTCCCCTTCTTCTATCCGGGTCACGTCATGCTTGAAGTGCACGTCTTCTTCCGCTTCTTCTGCTTCCTGGGCCACCATCGGGACTTCCTCCGCAATGACCCCGCTCACGTCCGTGCCCCCTGAATCATCCTCTCGCAAGCTCTCGATATCCCTGAACGGATCCTCACTCTCGGCATCCGTCACGGATATGTGATCTTTCAGATCATCAGCATCGGATGATATTCGCGTGGAAGCTCGCATCCACTTCATAAGTTCCTTGTCGTACACCATCTTCCCAACGCGCTGTGGAAGTGATGGAATATCAGATGGCGTGATGTGCGTGATATGAACGGGCCCCGCATGCTTCACAAATGAAGGCGCACTGCTCGCGGTGATAGTCGTCCCGGAAGCTGTGCTTGACGATACGAACCGATTTAGATCCTCATTATTGGTTGACCGGACCGACGAAGACGGATATGACCGAGGTATTTGTGTCGGAGGTTGGGGGAATGCTGCGATGATAGACGATGACGTGACTCTGATGCGAGGAATGTTGGCAGTTGGCACCGGGTTAGTGTGGGTCGTCAGAGAACGCGCCTCTGTTTGCCACGGCGCTTCAATCGACATGTTGGACATATCGAGAACGAGGCTGCGCTCGCGGTCATCAGAGACCGAGCGAGAGTATTTGCGTGGACTGGGGTGATGTCGCGAAGTGGACGAGGGGCGTCGAGGAGATCCTGTCTTGGGTGACTTCCGTCGGCTTCGTTCGTGACTCCCACCCGACCAGATGCTTTGTTGTGATTTCTCAAGCACAGATACGGACAGATCGACTCGCTCATCCTCCGCATGGGTATAACGAGAGAGCTCTGTATCCTCAGAAAACACGCGCTTCGAACTCTTCATGTCGTTTTTGATTTGTTGCATCAGATTTGCTGCCTGTAGCCGAATGGCAAGGGAGGAGTGGCCACTTGGCGCAGCAGTAGACGACCCTGTGACAGATCCGCTCTTCTCACTGATGACCGGCATAAGGGCACCGCGATTATCTAGCGTATACGGTTGGAACGCATTGCGTGCGAGAGGAACGGGCTCACCATTCGAAGGGATCCGCGCTGGTGTCTTCACCTGGGAACTGTCCGTAGCAGGGGTCTGCGTCGTCAAATTGGTAGAAATGGTTGAAAAATCGCGAGCTTGCTTGATCTGTTCCATGAGCGAACGCGACTCGCCGATGTAATCCACTCGGGGTGTCCTTGGACGCGATATTACAGCACCTGCACCCGCACCTTCACCATAAAAGTCAGATGGGGGACTAAGCCTGATGCGTTTGACGCTACGAATGGGAGTATCGTCTGAGACGGGCGTTCGCTGTGGCTTGAAAAGAACGCGTTGAATGGAGGTAGGAGAAGAGCCACTACCCTCGGCACTTCCAGAAGTCGCGTTGACCGCGATGGAGTCCACCATTGCCGAGAGGTGATCACGTGTGAACGTGTCGTATTGTAGTTGGAATAAGCGAAGCCTTGGATCGGTCATTGGTGGATTAGCAGCACTGTATATGTTCCCTGGGGTGCTTTCCGCCTGCGGAAACCTGGGACTTTGGCGTGGAATAGAGAAGGTGAACGGGCCCTCCAAGGTAGGCTTGGGCATAGATGAAGGATCTGTGGAGGATGTCGGCTTGAAAGCACCACGATCAGCTGTATTGCCACACGCACTCGTATCCGAGTCGGACTGGCTATCATTGGGGGTGAACGCCTGTGACAAGCGAGAGGGCACGGCTGGAGCAGCAGTGAGTGTCAACGCAAGCGGTTTCTGCGGAGGTGGCGAGGGTGGCTCAAACATCTTCTCCAGAGCCAAAGGACTGAAGAAGTCCTTCATGCCGCCCATCTTGACCTGCCGGCCAGGCGTCTTTGGAAGCAACGTGGCGACGGGCATATCCTCCCTGATCAGGAATGTACCAGCTGCGTTTGGGCTCGTCTCCTCCTCGTTATCCATACCTGGGGTGTGTAAGAAGCCGGGGAGTGGTGTGGTGAGGGAGATGGATCGTGTGCCAAACGACTCGGAGGCGTCGTCGTCGTCGTCGACCCATTCTTCGTCGAGATCGTCGGTCTGCCACGCTGGGCGGTCGTCTATGGACATTGTCGGTTCCGTTCTGGCCGTTCTTGTTGGTCGTACGCAGTCGGGCCGCTGCCAGTGGTCTTACAGCTTTCAAGTTGCAACTCGAGCGCGCCAAGTGATGCGGTGCACGTGACCGCGAACATTGTTGGTCCAGTTTGTATCTGTTTGGCTCATTGTCGATCCTTCCTCATTTGTTGGCACGCTCGAGACCTTCATAGTACGCGTTGGGGGGTCGAAGGTCTTGAACTTGCCGCAAGGCCAGACTGGAATACCCTCATGTAGTATCGCCACTGAGTCCAAGTGTTACACGTGGCGAACGACCCTTCAAAATCGATTGATACCAACTCCCGAGTTCGTTTCAGACTCTGCACCCGATTACGCTTGGTCGGCAACGAGTCGCCAGCGCGATACAGAGCTGGCGTGCTGCAGGGCAGTGAAATACTGACCCGCATCGACAATCACGGACGGTCTCAATGACACTTTCTCGGTTCATTTCCAAACACCGCCATAGTAAATGATGCCACAGCACCCCGAGGTTCGCTCGTCGGTTCGTGCTAGCGATCAAATATGTCAGGAGCGAGCCCTGGCATTTGCCGTACACCGGTGGCCTCGGGATATGCGATTTGGAAAGACGCAGTCAATTTCGTATGCTTTCATGTCAGACACTACCCGCGGAGGCCCTGGGTAGCGATGAACGGCCTGAACTGGAAATGGTGAATGCACGAAGTTATCGGCTTGTCATTCACCCATCCCGGCGCCGGGATTAGTTCAATCATACACCTTTACCCATGCCCATACCGAATCAAGTACGACCTTTAAAGTCTGATCGATGCGTACAATCGTGGCAGAGGAAGAATCAAACTGTTATGGGTCCGAGCGGTGCCGCGACCGTGGTAGCACTATCTGTTATAATTATGCCAAGTACTGATTGGTGCTTCTGACTTGGGTGTTAATTCGTGGCTTCCGAGCCGCATCATGATGAACCTTTCAGTCGGTAACACGAAGAACGTTGGTCTCGTGCGTATTGATGATCTTTGTTACGTTCGACAAATTACTAGTGTTGCTACTTTTGGTGTATCATTGACCTCCTCCGACAGCGACTAGACTCGAGCCTGTCCAACACACATCGGGCATCGATATCTCGATACATGCAAGTACGGCCCCGCCGACCTCAAGTCAACCGACCGTCCCCTGTCAAGCAACAAGCGTTGCCGCGAAGCGCAATCGGACATACATCAATGACCAACGACCCGTCCGATCTTCACAATCGACCCCACACATCTGCTCAACTTCGTCCATGATTGCCTCAGCGTCCACGTCGTTGACCGTTTTCAAAAATGTCCCCCGTGCAAAGAGCTGAAGCCACGCGCGAAGACCGCCATCACCGAGCGGTGTCAACCTTGGCACCAAGGACATTGTATCGACTCGGAAACCAGCATCTCGTAGCAGCTGTGAGTGACTGGTAAGTTGGTTATGTATCGATTTAATGAGTCTTTGTTAGCTCACCGACTGGTATTCTTCGACGGTCGGGAAATACCAGGGGTCCATCTTCTCCGGATTGAGCCCACGTTTCCTCGTTGCGTGATGTAACGCGATCCTGACACCTGCAATTTCCTGAATACTTTTTTTTTTTGACACGCAACAAGCAGACAGTCCCTACCGATGCAGTTCATGAATCCCCCCATCTCGCAAACGAGTCGTCCTCCAGGCTTGAGAACTCGTGTGAGGCCTTCGAGAACTCCTGCGGGGTTGCGCTTGCACCAGTGCAATGCAGCGTTACTGAACGCTGCATCGAACGGCTTCTCCAACGATAACGAAGGTGGCAATTCAAGGTCCTGAACATCGCAGACGAAGGCACTCTTGACACCATTCCTCGTCGCTTTCGATACCTACGCAAAACACGTCTATCGCGGCAAATGTCCCAATGCAACGGAATGACTGACCATGTCTTCGTTATTGTCCACGCCCAGCACGAAACCCTCCGCGCCCACCGCGTTTTGGATCTTGACTGTGAGTTCTCCACTTCCGCAACCGAGATCAATGATTCGGTCGCCCGGACCAGCGTTCAGCCAGGATAGAACGGGTGCCGTGTACTCGTCTGAAAAGACGTACGATGCGGTCTTGACGTAGTTGTCTGCGCTGTAGTCCCCTTGAGCTCTTTGCTGAGATCTGGAAGCGTTCGCCATGGTCATACTCTGCATAGAGCCTCTGGCAACTGATATACTCAGGGGTTTCGGCGTTCTTGCCCTCGGCCGATGGGACATTTCCCAACGACTTTACCCGGAGAATGGGTCGCCAATGCTGATGCGTCGGCCGAGGACAGGAAATCCGAACCTCAACTAAGGAAGTCGGCGACTAGTGAAATCGTGACGGACGCCATGATCCTTCTCGAGGGTCTGCGCATGGCAAGCTAGCAAAAGCGGTCTTCCAACTCAATATTTGTTCCATCGACACCTGTAGGCACGCAAAGCTGTACCCAGCTTACGAGAACACACACGAGACAGCAAAGGGTGTATTCAACGTGCTCTACCACGTACAAGTCTCGTACTACGACTCGGAGGCATGTACTTACATTTTAGGTGAGCAATGATGACATGCGTGACTATCCACCTTCTGGTCAGGCGAAGAGCTGAATCAAAATGCGGCCACGGCTAACTTGCATGAATTGTCCGCGAAAACAAAAGATCTCTGCCCGCCCTGCACCTGACGTGCACCACGAGAGGAAATTGAATAGGAGTCAGGCAATCACCATACCGCCAACGATTTAGCACTTGAGCCTATCTAGGGCCTGATATTCAATGGGTAAATTCGACGCACTGATGTTACGGAACATGAAATGAATTGAGCACCGCTGCCCCCACTAACGCTCTTCCAGTCATGTAATGAACCACTCTTCGTATAAACATTGGCCGAACACGCGGCGTCAGCGTGTAGTGTTGCGGCACGCGCCAGATCTAGTCGAGTCAGAGAGCAAGCAAGCATGGAACCGAGCACCTGGCGTCATGCATACCTATAATACATTCCCGAGCCGCAGTTTCGGCAGGCGGAAATGACGAGCACCGCGGGGAATACGAGCCGAGAGATTCGTCGAGTTTCAAAGAACATTCAATTCCAGGGGTTCCGTGACCTTGAGCACGAAGATCGCCACCAACCACTGCTATTATGTTTGTTGACTAAAGGAACCTACTGGCCAGGGCCCTGGGGATCCTCAGAACCTTGGCATTCGCGGCGATCCAGTGACATCGATACAGATTCAAGGAACAGTGGCGTATCTGAACTGTTTGACGCCGGACCGCGGTGACGGTGGTGGTGATGGTGGTGGTGGTGGTGGTGATTGGTGGTGAATTTATGTTGGAGTCATAGGAGCTTACCCGATTATGTGAGCGGACAAGCAGGCTCTTCGTGGACAACAATCACGTTCTTGTCTTTGCCCATCCACTACCAACTTTTACAACGTAGTTCGGCGACAACGACAACGAAGACAAGATACGACGTGATGGAGGCACAGTCGCAAAACCACGCCTACACCATCTTGCGCATAAAGCGTAAGCGCACAGAGGAGCCCTTGGACGCGCTCGGTATGTATTTGGCTACAGAGCATGCCACCCTGCTTGTCATCCAGACTCGCTCACTCTGCAAGTAGTCGTCGAATCGCGATCCAGGAGGAAAAAAACACGCGGCGGCGTCGACGTGTTCCAGTTCGCCCAGACGGTCGAGCACGACGCTTGGGAGGACCACGAGTTGAGGGAGACCCTCCAGGTAGGTCGACGTGAAGCGCGTACTTGTCATGTGCCTTCTCATGCTGGGACTTCGTGTCGATCCCCTTCGTTTAGTCTCAGATCTCAAGGTTGGCCCAAGATTCGGATGAGAACACAAAAGCGCAAGCGCCGCCCGGTCGAGAGACAAGACTTCCTGCTGTACCTCCCCGAACGGATAACGGAGCTCGACGATATGCCGTCAGAGTAACAGGCCACGGGGAAGATGCAAGACCGAAGAGACGCCCCACTAGCCCGTGCGTCCCCTAACTTATGCAGCCCGTCTCCATATCTCACCCCGTGCCGTCCTGCCTAGCCCGAAAGTCATCTCCTCTAAAGATATCCCAAGAAATGACTTCAAGATGTATGATGCAGTCCCCGAAAACCTGGGTTCCGCTCTACCACCTATGGATCCTGAGATGGAAAAGTTTCTCCCTATGCTCCAAGATTATCTGACATGTACGCAACTTCTTCACCGTCACGCATCGGGAAGCTCATGATTCAATTCCGGCAGTACAATCAACTACTTCAAGTGTCGTTTTCAATACCAACTCATACGTTACTACCGGTGACGACTATGTGTGGGATGTATTTTACAGGAGACCCTATTCATTGTCGGAGTGGAACTCGTTCGCCGCGAACTATGGGACGGTGTAGGTACACCTCTGCAAAATTTTCTACAGAAAGTCTGATATTCAAAAGGACTGGCCTCCCACCGTCCGTGGAAGATGATGACTTGTCTGACAACTCTGATTCTGAGGAAGAGGACGAGGCTGACGAGGATTCCAATGGTTTGTATTGCCACCTAGATCGCAATGTTGTGCTCACGCTCCTTTATGAATCTTTACAGCCGAAGAGTACTACAAGAACGATTATCCCGATGAGGAAAATTCCGATAGCGATGACGGTCGGGTTGCACTCTCTTGATCGAATATCAGCGCGTCTGACATAACTTTCTAGACATATTTCACGACGCCACAGAAGACGAGGACCTCGTCAGCGACCCCGCAGACAGTGACCACGACTGGAGATGATACGACCTTAGGATTATGACTTGTCCCATCAATATCATTGCATTTCTCTCAAGATCTGGATTAATATCAAAGCATCACGGACATGCCATTTTCATCACGAGTTGTGTCAGTATACATGTTTCATAGACCTTTAGTCCATCGTTGTCAAATGATCAGTGTCGTTAACGTTCACGAAACATTTTGTTGCTTTTCGGAGGCGCCGTCTGTCTTTAGGAACTTTTGTTACTCGGGCTCTTTCGTAGCTCGACCTGCTCCAGTTCAGTATCCAACCAGGATCTACTTCCGAGAAACCTACCGCATCGTCGTCCGCCGTCGTCCGCCACTTCCTTTGTTTCTTCCCGAAGCCCAACAGTCCCATGAACGCCAACGTCGCAAACGACAGGATGGCCACGGCAAGCGTCAATCCAGCGCCCAGGAACCCGGCGCCCACTGGACTAATAGGCGACAAGGCTGCCGAACGAGCTTGTTGTGCGGCGAGCGTGAGCGCACCGCATCCTCTATCTTGCGAATTCTGGCAGACGTTGCACCAGTCCGCCGTTGTATTCACGGCATAGGGCTAACGATCTCAAGCGTCAGTTCAACGCGTGAGAGGGCAAACATCGCGGTCAAGAGCGGTCTGGAATATGCTTACCGCCACGGCGTCGATGAAGACGGAGAGCGGAACGTCCCCGGTTCGATTCAAGAAATCGTACGTCGTAAAGTCGGCGGTGCCATTCTTGAAATTGAACCGAATCACGGGTTCACCTCCCGAACTCGGCTGGCGGACCTCGAACGCCACGGCTGAGGCATAGTCCACTGGCATCAGACGGTTGCGTCAGTGGTTGGATGTTACGACGATACGGAATGAAGTTTACCGATTCCGGCGAGCTGTGGGTTGGCGGCTGCGATGCCCGTCATGTTGAACAGGGATATGAAAGGTTTGTAGGCGATGGCCGAGATCATCATCTTCATAGGGTTTGTCGTGTTCACGATATCCTCGAACGCGTCGAGGATGGAAGGTACGATTACCTGACCGGCGACTGTCACCAGATATGTGGGTTCAGCCTGTGAGGGGCCGAGACCACGCAGGCATGACTCACTGTTCCCGATGCCAGATATGCTCGGGTCGGTGAAGACGTTGTATTCGTGCCAGTTTGCAAGGGCTCTTGCTTGTGGGAGGAAAGTAGGAGGGAGTGCCTGGGCAAACGTGGCGTTGTGAATGTCGTTGACGTTCATATAGTCGAAGATCTGATAGAAATGGTTTGATCTCGAGCAATGCAAGCGATGCAGTCCCAACGTACGTTCCACTGTAAGCATGTCAAACTCGATGTAGAGGCCACGCCCTGAGACAAAATCTCGTACCATGTTTTCCAAGCTGACCGATCGTCCGTCCAGGTAGGGATGAAGGAGGTCAAGGAAAGCAGCACTTTGGTCGGCCATTTGCCGAAACTCTGCAGAGTCATAAAAGTTGGTCGTGTGCGTGTCAAATGTCTGCGGCAAATTAATACGCTGTCAGGAGAGGGAAGCTACAAGGTACCAACATTGCAGTCCAAGAATCCTTCGAACGAGACATCCAGATTTGGGTCCACGGTATCGACTTTTGATTCCTTGGTCAGTTACTTCAATCATAGGATACGTTGCGGATGACGTACTGGGGACATACTGACGATCGCCGGGTGTTGTTTGGTTGTGTCAATATCGGCGAGGAAAGAGAGCACCAAGGCAAAATGCACGAACCTGATACCCTCCGAGCGGAGCGACGATCGTCGAGCCATTTGCAAGTGTGATGTTATTATCGGCCGTTACGGGCCAAAGTCCCTGCGTAAGCGAAACACACGAGTCATACACGACATAACCTTCATCAGCGATATCAGCGCGGATGTACACTTGAGACTGGTTGAAAAGGCCAGTGCTCATTGCGGGGATGTACGAGGAGGAAGAGGCATTTAAATAGATCGACCGTAGAAGCTCGCCCAGCTGCAGTTCTTCTTGCTAGAGCGAGTCAGTGCAGATCTGACTCCAAGGTTGATCAAGAGCTAGAGATAACTTACGTTTCCCAAGGGCGTGATTTGTGTTTCAGTCGCAGTGTATTTCGTGGGGCTTTGATAAAAACCTTGGCGATCGCCGTGGCGGACGATAAGCACGACACCGAGGATTTGATTGTCGTTTGACGCCATAGGATGAATTTGAGAGATGGAGAGCCCACGAACGAAGCCAGGAGAAGGTGGTTTATAAGAACCGGGTGGGTATCACAACTTGAATGTGCGTATCTTTATATACCTGATGTGATTCGAAGGACTCGTCAGGGCGTCCACCTGACGTCAACGTAATAATCCTTGGGAAGGAATCACTGTTGTCCCCCACGTTCATGAGGACATATGAAGTGCTAACCCTTCGTCTAACGATGCGTACCTCGGACTGTGGGTACACCTTGTGGTGCCCGATCATTAACAGCGTTAAGCGTTCAAACGACCTCCTCGGATTCAGAGGTTCGGCCGCCTAGTAGATAAGTGTTGAGAGCATATTTCCCCTTGAAGCGCCAATACGGATCGCCGTCAACACGTGTCAAGGTGTTAAAACTCATCAAAACCCGAACTTCGGGCCTTATAATGGGTTCATGTCTGCCGGTCCCTGTACAGAAACAGATACCTGGTGGGTTACGCTTTGACTCCCTCGCAGTTCCTACAAGATATTTTTGAATCGAACATTGATGCCACTTGGCGCAACCTGGCGTTGCCGGCACCGACGCGCTTGAACTTGAAAGCTTGAAGCTTGAAACTCAACTTCTCGAGCCTGCAGCTGGAGCCCGTGCGAGACTGGCAGAAGAATCAGTGCAAGCGCGTGACGTTCATCATGATGATGGACTCGGCGCGACGGCGATCGCGGCCGCTTGCTCCCGTCGGCCCCACGACCTTCATTTCATACGTTGATCATTCTCACATATCTACCCTTCCACAGTATAAAAAGTTGCACTGCACAGTTCCCAGGATCATCAAAACATTCCGTCTCTCACGCTCAAATTTGAGCCGACGTACAGAGTTCATTCCTGATATCAAAGGTATAGATGTGAACATTTACCAAAAGTCTCATTTACTTCACTCAGCTTGGGTCGTTGATGTCTTGTGACTGGTATCGATTGACTACCTATGTACACAAGGGGGCGTCGCCGACGCCAAACACCTTGCTTGTGTGGCAGTTAGATATATTGATTTTTTTATGTTAACGACCCAGACAACGTTCCCTTTCAACGAAACAACCACCAGACATCCTTTCGTCCATCAAATCACATCATTACGAAATGATAATCCATTCAAAATCTATCGCGAGAAAATAGAATCAATGTGATAGATAAACGATTCACATTCAACACATCATTTCAGCTTGTTTAAGTGTCTATGTGGTCTGAATGTGGACGTTTGGCACAAGGTGACCTTGTCAAGCAAGGTGATGTGCTCACGAGGACACACATTATTATTAGTACAACTTGAACTGGTATATTATACATAGCTTGCCTCCTATCGTTATCCAGCCTGATCTCAGACTCGTCAAACCCTGATCACTTGCCGGAATGCAGTCCGTGGTACGTTGGTACCCTCCAGCATACGACATTCGTGTCGAGGAGATCCCTATTCCGAAGTGAGTGTGGACACGGCCTCGCAGCCTGGTGATCAAGGTCCTGATAAGATTACAGGATAGAACATCCAGACGATGCGATCGTCAAAGTCAAGGTATGTACATCACGTATATTGCTTCTCCATGTCATTCCTGAAGGTTTTCGAACTCTGCCAACTCAGCTTGCGGGGCTGTGTGGCAGCGATCTGCACATCTATCGTGGTACTGAGGGATCAGCAGAACCGTAAGCTGCCCAGTATCCTGTCCATCGACACGCTGGGACAAAAACGTTATCTATCAGTGCCGTCTTTGGACATGAGTTCGTCGGAGAAGTGGTTGCCCTGGGTGCAAACTTCCAACCAGGAGCAACGGGTCGACCGCATCTTTACTCCACTCTTAAAGTTGGAGACAAAGTCGTCTCGCCGTTCACGGTGTCCTGTGGGGAATGCCAGTTCGTTAATGTATTTTCGAAATTTACCTCATCATGAATGCCTCCCACTAGTTACTGCCGCATTGGTTTCACTAGCAGATGCGTCGAAAGCCGACTTTTCGGAACACCGCACACGCCGGGGGGCCAAGCCCAGTATGTTCGGGTCCCACGCGCAGGCGGTACACTCTACAATCTCAAAGGGATCTCGGCCGCTTTTGTGCATCCTGACCAGGAGGCCAGAGAGACGATGGGAAAACTCGCAGACTCGTCATTGCTCTTACTATGCGATATCTTACCAACGGGTGTATTTGCAGCCTTTCAGGCGTTGAACCATCCAAAGACGCTGCCGATGCTGACGTCGAGGGCGTACCCCCAGAGTTCAGGGGCCAGCCTGCTGGAGAGCGGCGTTTCGGTCCCGTTGAATGCAGAAGACAAGCTGTTGACCATCGCGATCGTTGGTCTTGGACCAGTGGGAGTGGTACGTCGATGGTCGCTAGCTGGCCCCGACACGGTCGCTAATACAGCTATGAATGGGCAAAGTGCGCGTGTATCGCGTTGCTCGACATGCTCTATGCGAGAGACATCAAGTTTCGCATTGTCGCGATTGACCCGACGGAAACGCGACGAAAGAAAGTGGAGGCAATATACGCCAAGGTCTCGCAGGCATATGGAAAACAAGGAAATGGCCATCTGGAGGTATCTGATATTGCAGCAAGCAAGAATGTTGTAACGAAGTGGACGGAAGGCGTCGGGTGTAATTTAGTTTTGGAGGTGAGCGTACGGATGTCATCAAGGACTTGGCTCGATAAATATTATCGTGACTCATCCTTTTGATACAGGTCGTCGGAAACACGAGTGCTCTTTCGCTTTCGTACGAGTTGGTGAGACCGTTCGGGTGCATAACCTCGGTAGGAGTGCACGCAGAACGCCAAGTGCCTTACACTGGCCGGGAACTGTACAACAAGAACGTATCGTTGGACTTTGGGCGCTGCCCAGTACGGGCGATGTTCCCTATGGCGCTTGACTTGCTACTCCGAAGGCAGGACGTCTTTGGAGTGGTCGGGGGAGAGACAAGCCTGGTGGAAAAGATCGTCGGGTTTGATGTAGCGGCGAAGACATATGACGATTTTGACAAGGGAAGATGTGGGAAGGTATTGTTTGATCCTTGGAGATGATGAATTATGTTCTGTGGTCTCCCATTATTATAACAGACCAAAGTGTCAAAGAAAAATGGTTTTCCTTCACCTTGTGTCAGTCTTCAGATGAATCTTACTCTAAGCTTTGACGTGCCGATTTGATTGTTGTCCTTGACGCATAGGCACTGGCAGTGAACTGATGCCATGGCACTGGACACTGGCAGGGGTTGCGGAGATTCGCCCGCGAATGTGACCCTGCCACGTGATATGTAACGCGTGTGTCACGCGTCTCGCTGACGCCAACTCATGCTGGTCCCTACCACTGGAAACTGCGACTCGGTGCTGGCAATCTCGTGCTGCGTGGCCCTGTCTAGAATTGTTGAGCCAGGATATAGGTTTATCTTGGCCAGTTTAACACTTTGTGGCAATGTACATCAAAACTTTGACGATCCAGGGGTTCAAGTCATGTCAGTGACTCGCCGAATCTAATCCACCAAGCATATACTGATTCGATCCAAGACCGTGATCAGACACAGATAGAACCGTTTTCACCTCAGCACAATGTGGTCGTTGGACGCAATGGCTCCGGAAAGAGCAACTTTTTCGCAGGTAAGTCTCCATTCTGAACAGATGTGACAATGTCAAGCGCGTCGGGCACTGGGAAAACTATGGGAAGCGTACAGGCCTTCTATAGCAGCCCTTTCGTCTCTTGTTGAGATTGTACGACGGTGCGGGTGGCATACCATGTTGTTATGTCGTTGTCCTCGTGTGAAGTTTCGTGTCGAACACTGGATGCTCAAGCTTCATTGACAGCCATTCGGTTCGTCCTCTCCGATGCATATACTTCAATGTCTCGCGAGGAACGCCAAGCGCTTCTTCACGAAGGCGTCTCAGTGACTACCACCCTATCTGCCTATGGTACGTCATCGTCGCTGCCTTGCATCCCTTTTGCTCACAGGGTCCACAGTGGAGATTGTCTTCGACAACTCGGACAACAGGTTTCCTACCGGGCGCGAGGAAGTTATCATCCGACGAACGATTGGTCTGAAAAAGGACGAATACAGTCTCGACAAGAAAAGCGCCAGCAAAGCAGACGTTATGAACCTCCTCGAGAGCGCTGGGTTCAGCAAATCGAATCCGTACTACATCGTTCCTCAAGGGAGGGTAAGTTTGCCAACCTTGCTGCCCTATTTGCGTACGCTGAAGCGGAACGTTATAGATCACCGCGCTTACGAACGCAAAAGACCACGAGCGGCTTGCTCTCCTCAAAGAAGTAGCGGGAACTAAAGTCTATGAACAGCGTCGGGCCGAGTCCCTTCGCATCATGGCAGAAACGGACGCGAAGCGTACAAAGATCAACGAATTGCTCGAGTATATCGAGTCACGCTTGACAGAACTCGAGGAAGAAAAAGAAGAACTGCGCGAGTTTCAGGAAAAAGACAAAGACCGACGCTGTCTTGAGTATGCTTTGTATCAACGTGAGCTAGAAGAGGTCGGTGAGGCGTTGGAAGAGATTGAGGAGGAAAGACGAGGAGAAGTACATGGCGCAAATATGCGTCGCGAGCAGTATGATACTCGGGAAAAAGATATTCAGGTTGGCGTGATTCATTTGCTTTTGTTTCGGATGTCTCATGCACCTTGTAGCGTCTGGAGCAAAAGATCTCACAAACCAAACACACCCTGTCGACTCTCAGTATTACCCGTCAAGATGCTCAATCTGAACTCTCTGACCTCGTCCGCTCGCGCACAGAGTTAGAGTGTACCATCGCAGACTTACAATCCGCAGGTGAACACGAGCACGGACGACGTGCCGAGCTAGAAAGCGAAATGACAGCTTTGGAGAAACAGATCCAATTAAAAGAAAGAGAGCTTTCCCAGTTGGTTCCTCGATGGAATGATGCACGCGCTAAAGAATCCGTGGAGAAGCGTAGAATGGAAGAAGCACGCACCCAGTTGAATGCACTCTTCGCAAAGCAAGGGCGCGTCAAGCGGTTTCGGACGAAAGCGGAGCGGGACAATTACCTCCGACAAGAGATTGGTTCGCTCGACGCGTATCGGAATACTCGGTCTGCTGTACTTGAGTCGACAAGACAAGATCTCGCGTCGGCGAAAGCGTCATTAGATAATATTGTTCAAAGGGTGGATGGTATTCAGGGTAGCCTAGAGGATGGGAAACAACGAGTGCGGACCCTAGGCGAGCAACTTGCGGAACTCAAGGATCAACAAGGCGATCTCAGCGAGCGACGGAAGGAGCTTTGGAGAGAGGATTCCAAGTTGGGTGGTCTTCTTGCTCACGCAGGGGATGAACTCAAGTCTGCTGAGCGTAACCTCGCTTCCATGATGGATAAGGTGAGTATGGATATATGTACGTCATGGACGAGCCTTGGTGAACACCTTGATAGGATACAGGATCAGGGCTGCGTGCTGTCGATAGGATTGCACAGAGGCATGGTCTGGAAGGTGTCTACGGTCCTCTATATCGTCTCTTTGAGATTCCGGATCCGACGTTTAGCACCGCTGTCGAACTCACCGCCGGCAACAGGTAAACGACACATCTATGTATGCACAACTATCTGAAACTCCTTGTTAGCCTTTTCCATGTTGTCGTCGATACTGACGAAACAGCCTCAAAGGTTCTCGATGTCATGTTGAAAGAAAAAACGGGTCGTGTCACGTTCATGCCTCTCAACCGCCTCAAACCAAAGCCTCCTACATCGGTCCCTCCCGCCCAGGATGCTCTCCCCCTCCTTGACAAGATTCGATTCGAAGCTACGCACCAAAAGGCGTTCCAGCAAGTATTTGGGAAGACGTGGGTGTGCCGTGACTTGACCGTCGCTGCGGCATATGTGAAGAGTCACGAGGTCAACACGATCACCCTCGATGGTGACAAGGTCGATCGAAAAGGTGCATTAACAGGCGGCTACCACGACGTCCGGCGGTCCCGTATCGAAGGCATCAAAGCCGTCGCCTCCTGGAGGACAAAATTTGACGCTGACGAAAAGCGCGCCAAGGAAGTGAAAACCGAGATCACGCGGATCGAGCAGGAGATCACACGCATCACAGGTAGGATCCAGGTGTTGACGCTCCAGCAAGCGCAGGCGCGGGAGTCGAGGGAGAATTTCCTCCACGACGTCAATTCGTTGAGCAAGGAGCGTGAACGGCTGGACGCACGGGTGGTGGCGCTGGAAACGGAGATTGGGGATCTCGAGACGGAGTTGAGTAGTACGCATGCTCGGGCGCAGGGATATCGAGAAGAACTGTCGACCCCGCTCACGCAGAATTTGACGGACGAGGAGGCGAACATGATGGATGCGTTGGGTATCGAGGTAGAAGAACGGAGAAGACAGGTGCTGGAGCTGGGAAGGACGCGGTCCGACGTAAGCTGTTCTAGCTGATTCACTCGTGACGATTCGGCTGAGAGTTTTGCATGTCAGCTGGATGGCCGGAAGAATCTGGTAGAGATCGAGTTGAACGAAAGTCTTCGTCGGCGACTGCGAGAGCTACAGGTCAAACTTGAGTCACTGGGTGAAGCTGCGAGCGGGAACGACACATCGGCAGAGTCGCTCGACGCGCGTAAACGGGAACTTCGATCTCTTGGCACCTCGATAACCGCTGCGACTAAGCGGTCTCAAGGTATGTGCTCCCATAGGCCCGCTGTTCATCAGTCCTTACCAATGCACTCGCGCAGACGCAGACAAAGACGTCGAGAAACTCAATACGGAGTTCCAAGAGCTGCGGTCAGCTTTGGAAAAGGCGCAGCAGCAACAATCGGAAGACAGTCGGAGCGTCACGAAACTACAAAAGAACACCGAACGGTACCTTGCCAAGAAGCAGATGTTGACGGCTCGCAAAGACGAGTGTAATCGCAACATTCGTGATCTTGGTGTGCTGCCCGAAGAAGCGTTTGAAAAGTACACAAGCGAAAAGCTCGATCGGGTTCGCGATTTCTGAGACGTGTTTCGTGGTGAAGGGTTGACTGACGTGGGTTGTTTCGTTAGTTGGTCAAGAAGCTTCATACCGTGAACGAGGGCTTGAAGAAGTTCGCGCACGTGAACAAGAAAGCGTTTGAACAATACAATTCGTTTACCAAGCAGCGTGATCAGCTCCTGCAACGACGCGAGGACCTGGATACCTCGGCCACATCGATCGAGGAGCTCGTGCAGGTGCTTGACCAAAGAAAGGATGAGGCGATTGAGCGGACGTTCAAGCAAGTGGCGAGCAACTTTGAGGAAGTGTTTGAGAGCCTAGTTCCCGCTGGCCGAGGCAGATTGATCATCCAACGACGAATAGACCAGGCCAGTTGGAATGTCTCTTCTGTGGACGATTACCGTGCTCACCGTCCGATGTAGGACGAGGAGGCTATGGACGAGGCTGACGACACCCAACAGAGCACGATTGACAATTATACTGGAGTGGCCATCAAGGTTTCGTGAACCGACAGGACGTCGAGACAGTTGATGCTCAGAACGTTTGCAGGTGTCATTCAACTCAAAAGTCGATGAAGGCCTGCGGATACAACAGCTGTCTGGTGGTCAAAAATCGCTTGTTGCGCTCGCTACGGGTATGAGGCTGGCTTTTATGATATCGATGTGACCATTTACACGTTTCGTTTTGCAGTGTTCGCGATACAGAAGTGTGACCCTGCGCCGTTCTATCTATTCGACGAGGTATGCATATTCCCAGACAGCCAGGCATTCGGGTATATATGACCGAGCCAACAGATTGACGCCAACCTCGACGCTCAATATCGTACCGCTGTTGCGAGTAGGTGATCCCATTCCCTCTTTTCTCCCATTCTCAGTCCTTTCATTCCCAGATATGATCAAGTCGCTTTCGCATACCGCCCAGTTCATCACGACGACGTTCCGACCCGAGATGTTGGTCACCGCGGACAAGTTCTACGGTGTCTTGTTCAACAATCAAAAAGTGAGCTCCATCCGGAGTATCAAACGGGAAGAGGCGATGGAGTTTGTGGATCAGGTGCGGTGTTGGCGTTTTCGTTCGTGCTGTGGTTTTCTGACACTGATCGTCGTGTGTTTTTGCTTTCAGGAGGCTCAGGCGCAGTGAAACATAGGTTTCGTTCACTCTCACGCATGTCGTTCGTTTCCGTGTGTTTGGAATCGTGCTTTTTTTGACGTTTTATTGTTATTGACATCGCCTTTTGTATGCTGTTTCCAACTATTAATAAAGTATAAGGAGCACGCTCGTTCACCTGGGGACATTGGTGCCATGCGTTCTTCCACATGCGATCCCAGCCTCCGAGAAATCATCGTACCCATGAGATCGTTGCCAGACGGAGCTCTTGATGAGCAAAAATCCGTTCGCCTACTTCATACCTCGTTCCGTGATTACGCCCGCAGTCCAAGTGATGCGATATTGATTCTTGGCGTGTATCAACGTTGCCTCGCCGCGGTTCGCACGCGAGTTTTCGCGAGGCAGCATGCCCTGGACGGGTTGCTGGGGTCATACTGTACCTTTTTTTTTTCATGCGACGTCACGCCACACAACAGTCTGAAAGCGCGGCTAAGTGATGATGGGGGACAACATACCGAATATTAATACGAATGGTTTTGTGTTGGAGCAATTTGGAGTTGGATGATGCTGTTGTTAATTATTATTCCTTGCATTGGCTTCCTGGTGGCGAACTGTCTGAGTGACTAGTGAGTAAATGGTGTGATTTATGTAGCCTGACTCCTGAGTCGCGGTGAAGACGTAGTCCGGGTGTGCACAGCCACTACTCACCAATCCGGCAATACCCGAATGAGGAAGGGGACGAGATTCAGCACACACCCTCCTCGACGAACAAGGCCCCAATCTCATCAAGGTAAGCAGCCCATACCGTCGTTTTCGCTACCCAACGACCCGTCTACGTGTTCCGTATGCATAGTCCGTGTTTGGTACCAAAAAGAATGAGTGTCTGAGGTGGATCAAGCGAGGTCTGGTTGGATGTCTGTTGGCGCGGTGGACTAGGCAGCGGGGGCACTTTTACCCTAGTTTGGTGCTCATTCACTTTCCCCCTAGACTCGGAATCACTCATGGCGACCACGAAAACGGCAAAGGGCAAGGCAGCAGGTGCGTGGGCCACTCGTTTGCTCTGTTGCACGGGCGTTGATGACGACCCCAGCTGGCAAAGCCTCCAAAGATGCCAAGGCCAAGGCCGCCAAAAAAGCTGCGCTGCAGGGCGTCGACTCACACTCATCACGCAAGCCTCGATTCTCTGTGACGTTCCGCCGACCAAAGACGTTGAGGCTTCGTCGTAACCCCAAGTATCCCCGGAAATCGATTCCGCATGCACCCAGAATGGACGAGTTCCGGACGATCGTCTCGTGCGTGTCGTTGAAATACGTTTGGGAGTGGATGCTGACGATGTGGATGCAGACCTTTGAACACGGAGTCTGCGATGAAAAAGATTGAGGAACACAACACGCTGGTGTTTGTCGTTGACATTCGATCGAACAAGCGTCAAATCAAGGACGCGGTGAAGAAGCTCTACGACGTTCAGGCTGCCAAAGTGAACACGCTCATCCGGTAAGATACGAGTATTATCGATGGGACGGAGACTGAGTAAGGATTGCAGACCGGACGGAAAGAAGAAGGCATACGTCCGCCTCGCAGCTGACCATGATGCGCTGGATGTTGCCAACAAGGTGACGTGTTGTTTCATCGCAAGCGGTGCTAGGCGCTTACCCGGAAGCTGTAGATTGGTTTCATTTAAAGCGGCTTTGAGCATGTGGTTATTATGAGTCGATTATCCAATGTTTCGTGCAATGCAAAAGTTTATGCCATGCTCTCCTTGTGAAATAGATATGTTTTTTTTTTGTGAGATTGACTGTAAAGTTAGACAAGACACAAGGCGGTAATTCGGGGTGTGTTTCGTTCTAGGCGATGTTGAGAGAGACGTATCGATCAACCCGTTACCGTGTGATGAGATCTAATTTTTTTTTACCCGTCGTAATTACATTTCCCGCAGTCACTTCTCTTCGTTTCCTTGGTCGTCGTCCTTTTCCAACGTAGAGCTCGTTCCCCTCCCTGGCTCCTCCCCCCCGCGACGCAAGGAATTCATCAGCATATCTTGTTCATTAATTATTTCGCCCGCTGCCCTCTGCAGCGACCTCCACTCGTTATCCCTCTTTGCTCTTCAGCAGTAACATAAATCCCACTCATGTATCCATCCAACATCTGCCTTTTCTTCCTCGTTGCCCTCGCCCCCCTCATCGATGCCTCCCGCTCCTCCCTTTCCAATTCCCATGCCAGGCGTTCCCTCAGGCAGAGAAATCTGTTCGGTCTGTCGCTACTTTTTCTTTTTCCCCTTCAGATCTCAACATGACCCCCCTCCAGATTCCGTCAACGGCGTCGTCAGCGGGCTTAGTAGCAGCCTGAGTAACACTCAGTTGGCACAGACCTCGTCCGTCCTCCCACCCATCTCGACCGACGCGTCTACTTCATCTACTCCAACTACGTCCTGCGATGGTTTATTCGGCGTCGGTTGCTCTTCGCTGACGCCAACAACGACGATCCCTTCCTCAACGACGCAGGGTGCAACCACTTCGTCCTCGTCCTCGTCCTCGCCCACGCCATCGTGCGGTGGACTCCTTGGTGTCGCTTGCACTTCATCATCGAGCAACCCACCCACGTCCCCTGCTTCCTCGCCCACGCCATCTGACCAGTCGTCAAGTGCACCTACATCGCCTGCTACCCCGACGTCTTCGTGTGGCGGTCTGTTAGGTCTGGGGGTCGGATGCTCTCCATCTTCGAGCGTCCCTCCCTCGTCGGGTGTTTCACTTACGTCCCCTGCCGTCTCGCCGACGCCGACGCCATCTGACCAGTCATCCAGTGCATCTACTTCGTCTGCTGCTCCGACGTTCTCGAGTATCCTTCCATCGTCGAGCGTCCCACTTACGACTCCTGCAGTCTCGCAGACCCCGACGCCATCTGGACAGTCAACAGGTGCATTCGCTTCGTCTGCTGCCCCGACATCCTCGTGTGGCGGTCTGTTAGGTTTGGGAGTCGGTTGCTCTCCTTCCTCGAGCATCCCTCCGTTGTCGAGCGTCCCACTCACGTCCCCTGCCGCCTCGCAGATGCCGTCTGGCCAGTCATCAGGTGCATTCGCTTCGTCTGCTGCCCCGACATTCTCGAGCATCCTTCCCTCGTCGAGTGTCTCCCTTACGTCCCCTGCTTTGTCGCAGACGTCGACGCCATCTGGACTGTCATCGGGTGCATTCGCTTCGTCTGCTGCCCCGACATCCGCGTGTAGTGGTCTGTTAGGCCTAGGGATTGGTTGCCCTTCTTCCTCAAGCATCCTTCCCTCGTTGAGTGTCCCACTTACGTCTCCTGCTGCCTCGCAGATGCCGTCTGGCCAGTCATCAGGTGCATTCGCTTCGTCTGCTGCCCCGACATCCGCGTGTAGTGGTTTGTTAGGCTGCCCTTCCACGTCGAGCAACCCTCCGGAGTTTGGCCCACTTACGTCCCTTTCCGTCTCGCAGACGTCGACGCCATCTGGACAGTCATCAGGTGCACCTGCTTCGTCTGCTGCCCCGATATCCGCGTGTAGTGGTTTGTTAGGTCTAGGAATTGGCTGCCCTTCCACGTCGAGCAACCCTCCGGGATTTGGCCCACTTACATCCCTTTCCGCCTCGCAGACGTCGACGCCATCTGGACAGTCATCAGGTGTATCTGCTTCGTCTACTGCCCCGACATCCGTGTGTAGTGGTTTGTTAGGTCTAGGAATTGGCTGCCCTTCCACATCGAGCAACTCTCCGTCGTCGAATGTCCCACTCACGTCCCCTACCGCCTCGCAGACGTCGACGCCATCTGGACAGTCAACAGATGCATCTGTTTCGTCTGCTACGCCGACATCCGCATGCAGTGGTCTGTTAGGTCTAGGAATTGGCTGCCCTTCCACGTCGAGCAACCCACCCACGCCACCTGTGGCCTCGCCGACGCTGACGCCATCTAGCCAGTCGCCAAGTGCATCTGCTTCGTCTGCTACCCCGACGACCACGTGTAGTGGTCTGTTAGGTCTAGGAATCGGTTGCCCTTCCTCGTCGAGCATCCCAACCACGCCCCCTGTGGTCTCGCCGACGCTGACGCCATCTAGCCAGTCGCCAAGTGCATCTGCTTCGTCTGCTACCCCGACGACCACGTGTAGTGGTCTCTTAGGTCTAGGAATCGGCTGCCCTGCCTCGTCGAGCAATCCAACCACGCCCCCTGTGGCCTCTCCGACGGATACGGGTTCAGCCTCGTATTCATCTTCGCCCTCGCCGACGACGACACCTTGCAGTGGGTTCCTGGGACTTGGCATCGGATGTCCCTCGCCTTCGTCAACGCCATCGTCAGCACCATCAACTCAGCCGACCGATTCAGCGACGCCAACGGCCTCTTGTAGTGGACTCCTAGGTCTGGGACTCGGTTGCCCTACATCATCAAGCACACCGGCAATCCAGCCTCCGTCGGCCTCGCCAACTGAGACCACCCCATCTTATACTGATACCTTGAGTGCTACGCCTGCGCCGACTACCTCCTGTGCTATCTTGGGTATCTTCGGATGCACGACCTCGATACCCACTTCTACCGCCGTCACAATGTGTGTAAAATATATCCTAATGCATTGCATCGTTCTAACACTTCCCTCCCAAGGTTGACTACATCGCCGATCACATTGCCTACTTCGACGGCGATAAGTTTCCCTTCCGGCAGTACCACCGCAACGAGTCCAACTGTTTCTTCAAGTGCTACTTCGACGGTGATAAGTTTCCCTTCTGGCAGTACCACCGCAACGAGTCCGACTGTTTCTTCAAGTGCTACTGCGACCTCGTCTTCTACTCATACGTCCACGTCCACCAGCTCGACGTCCAGTAATTCCAACTATGCTTACTTGTCTACGGTTTCCTCGCTTTTGCTCAATACTGCTTCGCCGACGGCTTCACACACGCTTTCCAATCCTGATCAGCCCGCGACGACCCATTCGTTACTTTCGGCAGCTCCTTCCGCATCCCCTTCCGCTCCTCCTCTTCCTAGCGGTTTGCCTCAAACTATCTTGCCATCTCCAACGCTTTCCATCAATAGCCTTCCCAGCAACTATACTATGATCAACGTGCTATTCAATGCTTCTCTCAACTGGGAATTTGTGGCACAGACTGCTGATTCTCCCGGGCAGTTGTTCGATAATTTACCTTCGATGATCGCTATGGCTCTTGGCATTAGTGGTATGTTTTTCAAATCAGTACTTGATCGTCCACCAAATTAATCCCGTGTCAGCCGAACAAGTGCAAAACTATGAGTTGGCAGTCTATGTGCCTAGTATATATTCCGGGCCAAACGATGTCGCCGAACTTGGCACGATCTGGCAAGGTTACATATCAGCCGATCAAATTTCCACCCTTGCCAGCCTTCTCTCGAATTCTAAATCCACATTCTACACGGGTCAGCCCAACACTATTGCTTCGACGCTGGCGGCGTGTGTCGATCCGAGTTTACAACTGAACGCTATTCCTGGTCCGACTCCTGGAGGAAGTAGCAGCACTTCGTCCTCCACGTCCGGTGAATCCAATGTTCGCCAAGACGCGATCATAGGTGTCGTCAGCTCCCTCGGTGCCATAGCGATTATGATTGTTGCGTACGTTGGTTACAAAGCCTACAAACGACGCCGCGCCCTTGCCCACAGACGTCTCTCTGATAACGCCGAGGCCGACTATGTTGGGGTACGACCGGATGGCCAAGAGTTCGATCGGGACAGCGTCGGTGGTCAACGACGGAGGAGCTTTTACTACGCTGAGGATAGCTTGCGGGGCTTCCAAACTACACCCGCAGATGAAGGCGGTTACGATCATCACGTTTCAAACACGCGGGAGCGTCGCGCTGTTCAACCGGGCATTATTTCCACACCCATCCTGCGAGAGAGTACCATGAACTGGTGATCAATACCATGTTGTTTTTTTCTCTCCTTTGCTTTTGTTTTTTCTTTGCCATCATTTACGGACCGCGTCCCCCATACCCCTGTTCCCCCCTCCTCTCCCCCATCCCTAGCTGTCTTACCTCGAGGTTATCTTTATCTTTTTTTTTTTTAACTTTTGTTCGCCCAGAGGTATTACTTGTTCTTTTCTTGTGAAGCTGGGTTCTGTTGGTGCTCTTATTTATGCATTTTCTGGGATGCCTAGGTAGGTCGCGATGGGAGTCTAGCTTCGTTTGTTGCGGTCGCCCCAAAAGTTGCCGCTGCAGACGAAACAGAAAAAAGACGGCCAAATGATGTGTAGTTGATTGAATTTGCAAACCACGGGCTGGCCTGCACCCCCCTTTTTTTTATACCTATAGACTCGCTTTCGACGACCAACTGTGCAACTAGAAATTTGTTTTTTTTTGTGGGGTCGACCTTTGCACTTTCTTTTTGGGATCTTTTTTTTTTGACCAGACGGATCATGCCATATGTGCACATCTTTTTTTTTTTTTCTTGACATTTTCTTTTAATATCCATACGTACACATGTGATTCCCTTGGAGGGGGATAAAAGATTTGGATTCGGTGTCGAAAAAACGTGTACATCGTTTCGCAGGACCGCGGCAACTCTCAAACTATTGGACGTGGCTGACGACATGCGTGATCCGTAGAGGACGACAGAGGGAAGCTCCAAACCAAAGGTAAAGGCAAAGCCAGCGCCAGCTTGTTTTTTTTTTTACGACCCCGATGCCAGCGGACGCACGTCCGCGACGCTCGTCAAGAACCGTTCGAGGACCGCTTTGCCTCGTAGGAGGTTGGCAAGCGAGATACGCTCGTTGGGTAGATGCGCTCGGTCCTGTCGTTATGGTCCCCCCCCAAAAAAAAAAACGACACCAAAACGTGGGTGGTAATGTCATCAGCGCGCTCGTCTCTCCACGCACGCACACGCGCATTGAGCAAGGGAAAAAGGGAACACGCACGGAGCTCTGACCGAGCGGAAGGTGAAGCGCTCGGCATCGGAAAGTTTTTTCGAGGCAAGGGACGGACGGGATGGACTGGCGACGGGAGAGGAGGGGTCAGTGGTGTATGTGTGCGTGTGTACTCGACTAGGGAGGAAGAAACGTACGCCGCCTTCACGGATGCGCAGGGGTTCGACGCCCCATTCTTGCCGTACGGCCGTTTCGAGCGCTTTGAACCACGGATCGTCGAGGTCGCCTAGCCACCAGTCTGCGGTGTGATTGATGGTGACCTGATCAGCGAGTGTGCCATGAGCCACCATACAAAAAGGGGGGGTTAGAAAGACGCACGGAAAGCTTGTTAGGCGATCGGAAGACGTCAAAGGAAGCATTGAGATGGGCGACCAATGCGCGCGAGACCGTGTCTAAATCTTGGTCTGGTACGATGCGCAGCGATAGTTTGGTCGTCACCTTTCCGGGGATGACGGTGGGATCTGGTGTGTGGCGCGGATCCGTGAACGAGACGATTCTATGGGCGGGTTCAATCGCAGGACTTACTTCCAGGGCCAGAGACAGAGATGTTGTGCACCGTGAGCGAGGGTTCACGCCACCGTGAAGAGAGGACGGAAGCGGGGCTGTGCGTCACCAACGATAACAGCTCGTAGAGTTGCTTTTCATCTTCAGTCTGGTGGCGAACGCTATCATCTGAGATTACGATTGAGCCGGCACCGATGCTTATCGTTGAGAGACTTGAGCGACGCACAAAATCCTGGAATTGCAACTTTCTGCTGGCCATCCGTCAGCGTTGCGAGTAGGCGAATCCTAGTGATGAACGTTGAAAAATGGCTGCGCCATCGGCCGTGGTAACCTACATGTCAAGCATGGGTTCTGTCGTAGCTCCTCCTTCGATACCAGAATGTTGATCGGGAGCGCCACTGGTGATCTAAGACGTGTCTAGAGCAAATATTGGGTATAATCCTGGGGACAGACCTCCAATGTAGCATGGACGACTCCACGCAGCCCGTAGGTGATGCATGGCGGGTACTCAGTTATCCAAGTAGAGTTACTGCACGAATGGATTAGGAAAGCACGGTCAATTTATAGGGGGATGATACCTGAGCAAAATAGCATCGATGTCCCCGATTTGAGACTGGATGAATGAAAATATATCGAAAGCGCAGAGAGGTGGAGTCAAACCTTGTGTGCCGCAACGGCGTCCATGAATCCGGGGCTGCCTACCTCTTCCTCACCCTCGATGAGAAACACAAGGTCAACGCCAAGAGCCCGCTTTCTTAACAATTCGGCGACAGCACATGCCACTGCCATGATGGGACCTTTGTTATCAGTGACACCACGACCATATAGGTAACCATTTCGGCCAGTGACAGTAAACGGATCAGAATCCCAGCCGTCACGAGGGGCGGAGATGACGTCGTAATGTCTGGAGGGATTGTGAATGAGTAATCAGGAGATGAGCAGTGTAATTATACCCATAGAACAATATCCGATGCTTTGGGTGTTTGCCTTGCGTCCCGTGGAAGGTCGACAAGACCAGTGGACTCCCGTGCTCGCCCGTGGGCAACTGTTGATGACCAGAACTCGATCACTAGTCATTGTATATAACTAGAGCCTTACTAGGGTTGACTCGGCGCCAAGTTGGTGCAGACACTTTTTCAACCAGATAGCTGCCTGGCGACAATCCTCGACATGCACAGGATCGGAGCTGACACTCGGGATAGAGACAAAGGTCGATAGTGCATAGGTCATGATATCTGCATATCAAATGTAAGCGATATGGAATTCGAATGGCCAGCCGCGCACCACATCCATCACTTTCAGCTTCAGGCAGACTATTCCCCGAAAGCGGGACGGAGGTCGCTTTTGACGGCGAATCAATGTCCCAGAGCTGGACGGAATGAGATGCACGAGCGTGAAGGATGAGACGGACAGCTTACCTTCACAAACCCGTCATTGGCGCTTGAGACCAGCACGAATCTATTTGCCTCAGACGAATGGGTTATGATAGATGAAAGTACAATCCCTTCGTGGGCACTCCACGACGCGGTGCAATTAAATGTAGGTGACCATCGCTTGAATCCACTAAGGTTTAATGTATTGGATGCCTAGAGCCCTTTTGAGCACTGACCTGTATCTGACCATTCGAGGAACATGTGTAGAGTTCGGAACGCATCATGGACAATGACAATATGTCGATGTTCTAGAAAGCGTAGTGAGCTTCTGGTTAAATGCACATGAGGAATGTTCTGACTAACTTCCTGGATTATGATAGTCCGGACTAGTGTCCTGGTCTCGAGATCGAAAACTTGAACGTATCCATCCTGACACCCTGCAAAGATAGTATCGCCCGTAACCGCGAGGGACAAGACCGCGCCATGATTACATTCAAAAGTATGGTTTAGCACAGGACCGGAAGGGGTGCACGTCCATATCTGGTGACAGGTGAGTATGGTGATCTTCAGATGAACATCGAACCTACCTTGACTGTCTCGTCGCCACTACCTGTCAGGAGGCGATAGGTTGCGTCAGGTTGCAATGCAGTGTCATCGGAAGCTGTTCTTTGAGATGGCATCATCGTCATACAGTATACGTATCCAAAGTGTGCGGAATCAAGAACGTTGGACGCTGGAATTTCAATCACGTTTTTACAACAAGGACTTGCGTCCAAAGGAGGGGAATAGCTAAGGTTATTCGCCAGGAGATCAGCGGGTTTATGAGTATACTGGGGATAACTGTCGAAGAATTTGTGAACTTTGCGAGTGGGAGTGGATGTGCCAGAGCTGTTCTGTTCTTGAGGTGATTGGCCGACTGCTTGCCGACCAAAATCGAACCATTGTATCGAAGTATTCTGGCAGCCGAGGTAAATGGTTTGTAGAATAGGGTTCCAAGCCAGAGAGAAAAGATCGCCTGCACCGGTCTCTAAATAAGGGTGGAGAACATAGATCGCGGTGAACGTCTCTGTGGACCATATCTGGTCTAAATCAGATCGTGGACGACCACTGTGAAAAAGAAACAGCACCTACCCTAACAGTACTATCGCCTACAAAACGTCAGAAATCTAACATGAAAGAAGCACGCGACTCCTACCCGAAGCGCTGAATAGCCACTTTTTGTGTTCTGCGAGATCCAAGGCAAGTATGCTTCCCGTATGACCACGAAGACTAGTTTTGAGTGTGTAAGATTGTTTGTCCCAAACCTGTTGACATTCAAAAGTCGGTAAAACAATATCATCGGAAGCAAACCGACCGAAATATCTTGGCACTGGCCTCCGACGAAGATGTGCCGAGCATCAGCCATCAGACTGAGTACAGACTTGTTTTCATCGCCCAAAGAATGCAAAAGTCGGGGGGATGAGAGCGAGGGTGCAGGTTTGCTGACGGAAGCTTTAGAGTTGGACATGAGCAAAGACTGGAGAGACGCGATTTGTATAAACGCATTGATTGACGCACGCTGAGGCACATTTACGTTCATCTTCCCCATAACTGCCCTGAGCTCGCGTGAACGGCCGCACTTGGTGCGGAATTGGGTTCTTTTTCTCGGGTTCCGTTAGGGTCCGCGTTGAGACCGGACGAGAAACGTCAGACGTCCGACTGGGATGTGAAGAAGTTCAGTGCTTGACCAGGTAGTTCTAGTCAGCACTGTAGCACACGAGACGAAGTGGCAAGAAAAATTCAAGGTAGTGGATTCGCCTTTTGAAGGAATCAATAACGTCTTCCACCAACACCACATCCTCCGCCACACCCTAAATTCGAATGGCGTCAGAAAAGGCGAGACTGGCGAAAGACAAGGTGAGTGACAGAAATTCTCATCGGTCTCCTCGTAACTTAGTGACGCTTGATCAGGGGAATGCGGCGTTCAAGGCTGCCAACTATCCCACTGCCATTGGCCACTACACCGACGCAATCCTTGCCGACAGCAGCGACCACACATTCTTCCTCAACCGGGCAGCGGCGTATCTTAAACTAGGCAAGTACGTCCGCAAATCTATCCCAAAGCTGCTCCATGCGGCTGATCAGCTGCTCTGCAGATCCGAGGATGCAGAGAAGGATTGCACCAAGGTTTTGGCGCTGAGCTCCAATAATGTCAAAGCACTTTTCAGAAGGGGTCAAGCGCGGAGAGCTCTTGGGAATCTGGATGACGCTCAGGCAGGTATGGAACGATATCAAACCAAACTGATCGTCGCTCATTCGTTCGCAGATTTGAACCAAGCCCTCGCGCTGGAGCCTGCGAACGAATCGGTAAAGAATGAGATACTCGAGCTCGAGATGACATCACAGCAACGGATGCTCAAGCAACGTTCCAAGTATACCGTAGGTCTTTACCCTTGTAAGGAAGTCAGTGAACGCTAGATTTTCGTTCGTAGGCAGTTGACACGCCGGGAAACACCACCCCAAAACGACGTCGAGTTCCCATCGAGATAGTTGAAGGCGATACGCCTCCATCTCATGAAACACGGGCCACTACGCCCTCGGAGACCAAAAATACGGATCTGCTTCAGCCTGTCTCATCGCGCCCGCTGAAGCAAGGAAGCAAGCCAACTACGACAAAAGCTCCTCCGTCCAAACCGCAGACGTTTGTAGACGTCAAACAGGCGCGCGAAGAGTCTAAGCCAGTCAGAGTATCAGGTGGGATATTCCGCCCCACAGGAAACCACACCATCGTTACCAGGACGCCAATGGAGACAGCCCCTTCCATGCGAGAATCCATCCCACGACCAACCCCAAGCAATACCAGTACATCACGATTCCCAGAGTCACGCACAACACTATTTCAATTTACTAAGTCATGGGAGTCCTTGCCATCCGACATGGACAAATGGGATCTCATTCGTGTAAGGTCACTCTTGCAAATACATCTCTGAGAAGCTTATGTTATCTCATCCAGACAATCTCCCCATCTTCCATCCCAGCGCTATTCCAAGTCTCGCTGGAACCGGAGTTGCTTAAATCCATTTTACACACATTTCAAACTGTGCTCGAGCAGGATTCGACTCCGGACACAAGAGAGAGTGCGCGAGAATACCTGTTGGCCTTCACCAAGGTTCAACGATTCGGGACGGTAATGCTGTTCATGGATAAACAGGAGAGGCAGCTATTTGAGTTGTTACACAAAAACGTGAACTCTGCACATCCGTAGGATTACAGGGGGCCCGGTTCATTCTGCATCATCTGTAAATTAGACTGGAAGATCTCCGTGATTGTCGTATCCTCCAGCTGGCCCATCTGGTTCAAGTTGGCAGAAGCATTGGCTCTCCGACGAGCGGAAAGTCACACTACTCGGCCGTCGATTCCTGGTTATCCATTGCATTCCCCATCTGTCAATCAACTGATATGCCTACTCAATCCGATGAGTCCCATGGCAATTTAAATGGCCCCAATGGCGTCACTCCAGCTGTCACGGAAGCTATTCCAGCAGTGGATGACACAAACATACAAGATCGAACCCCTCAACGAAGCCAGACGAGCACAAGCGAACACGCCGGACTACTCGAGGTGTTCAAAGCAAACCTCATCCAAGCAGGTCTCTATCGCCCAGCAACCGACGACTCGGAAGGTCGAGCGAGTCACTATGACGTGACGCTCATGTGCGTCTACCTCCCTGTTTCTCCGAGAGCCTTTGAAGCAAATCTGACAAGCGCGTGGACGTAAGGCGGTTTCTGCGCGCACGTCGGTTCGACCTCAACAAGGCAGAGAAGCAATTCGCCGGTGCAGAGGCATGGAGGAGGCAGCACAATGTCGACGAGCTGTTCGAATCGTTCGACACTGCTGAGCTGGAGTCGTCCCGGAGGTTCTATCCCCGCTGGACTGGGCGCCGAGACAAAGTATGAGCTCTTTTTTTTCGATCCAGCAGCCGGGCTTATTTGTTGGCAAAATTTCCGCGCATTGGACACTGCCGCATGTAGCACGGTCTGCCGGTGTACGTCTACCGACTAGCTTCTCTCGACAGTTCGTTGCGCCGCGAGTTAGACGCGGTTCCATCAGAGAGGCAGCATCAATGCATGTACGTGGAATGTTCGACGGCGCACCACGCACAGTGGGTGACTGAGCGTCTTCCACACCAGCGTCGCGCTCTACGAATACATGATCCGCTTCGTGTTACCCCTCTGTAATCATTTACCTCACGAACCGGCCACGCCGATATCCTCCGTGATGACGATCATCGATCTGGCGGACATTTCGCTGACCGCTATGTGGTCTCTCCGCAGCCACCTCCAGCAAGCATCCACAATGGCCACCGCCAACTACCCAGAAACCCTGAACACCATCGCTGTCGTAAATTCCCCATCGTTCTTTCCCACCATATGGAACTGGGTCAAGGTACGCGCTCGAGATACGGCCCAATCACCTGTGAGACGTTGACTTGCGCGCGTGCCCGCGACGTGTTTCGACCTAGTAGGGCTGGTTTGACGAGGGTACTCGTCGGAAGGTTCATATTCTAGGAAAAGATCCTGGTGATACTCTTCGCGAGTTGATCAACGAGGAAGACTTGCCGGTGTCCTATGGCGGTAAACTGAGATGGGTTTTCGAAGATGAGCCGTGCTTGGATGACGACATCCAAAAGGCTATCGGTGAAATGCCAAAGGGATCTGTCACTTTCACTGACGGTCGCGTCGTGAGACCATAGCAATCACACACTAACACGAATAATTTACTTAAGTGACAAAGTAGGTCGTACCGCAGGCTACTTGTCCCGAAGATGTATCTTGACGTGTTGGGACATCGAAAGCTCCTGAGCTCATTAGATATTTACTGGTATTGCCCAGACAGTACAATACATTAATGCACAGAGGATAATGATATATGTGTTTGAAAAACGAAGAACCACAGAAACCTGTATCACTCGGGGTCGTCTTCAGGTTCAGCCACCACGCCGTCTTCATTCCAAATCTGAAGGAACTGGGAGGGAACGTCAATGATCAATCCACGCACAAAGGAAGTGCCTTATTTACCGTGGCTTTTTGCACTGCCAAATGCTCAGGTAGGATAAGAGGTGCCATGGCGAACGGCAGACGGTCCCAAGATATCGGAAGCTGATGACGTTTGATAGCAGGTTTGTCTCCGACAGCGCTCTTCTTTCCTGGAACGAATTTACTGCATTTTCTGGGGGGGCAGAATGAGTCGAGACAATGCAAGTGCGCAAGCTGACTTACTCCTCGGATAGACCATACAACCCCTTCAAGTGCGATTTCAGCAGCATCACAACACAAATTATAATAGAGGTTCTCATGACGTCGATGGTGAGGTTTGGTTCTAGTGATGGTTGCGGAGCGGGATTCTGTGACTTTGATCAGTGATTGCCGACAATATCGGTCGTTTGTCTCACCGCTACATGGGTGTCATTTGGGATGTACCGCTGTTGCGGCTCATGCAGCTGGGCGAGCAGGTTTGAAGGAGAAATGACTTCTATGAGTTGCATTCCTGAAGTGGATAATATAGACGTGAGGTGCTTGATGACAGTGAGAATCTCCTCTTGGGTCTTGTAATCTAGAGTAGCAAAGTTCTCCGCCATGTAGCGGGAAAAATCAACATCATCCTTGTGGTTGTTATTCAGAATGAGAGGAATTGAAGACTGTGAGAACGCATCTTCACCTGTGATGATTTCAGTGCGGTCGGAATGTCAAATGCTTTGACCAGCGCTTTCAAGAAGTCCTGTCGAGGCGCTCTTTTTTCCCGAACTAGCGAGTACCATCGTTGCAACAAAGCGGTTGGTTCAGGTTGCATACGATAACCTGCAGTAACCAAATCAGTGGTGTCAAAATATTGAAAAATACACCGACCCTGAACATTATTTGGCGAGATCACTTTCTGGTAATCGAACGACTGCCTTGCGCTGACGATAAAGCGAGCATTGAGAAGACTCATGTGCTTGTTGTACAAAATGGCATGCAATGCGTTTGCCCGGACGCTCGTCGTTGCGACAGGGCTCGTTTCAAGCGCAACAATGATGGGGAAAGACTGATTTGTTCAGTGGCATCGGTGACTTATACAATAGTTTACATTACATACCTGAAGCGGGTGTGCAAGTCCTTGCTTGACGGTGAAAGTTAGAATATCAACAGCAACTACCTGTATCTGCGGGTTTTGAGAGAGCGCAGCGTCCAAGATGGGTGAAATGTAACGTTGAACGACTGCGGAGCTGACTCTGTCCAAAGGAAAGGCTCGTCACAATCACTTGTATCCGAAATAGTGTTTCTTACCCGGAATCCGCAAACCCTTCTGTATTCCCAACAAGCTCTGCCATATCCACAACGCCATCGCCCTTTCCCTGTCCAGAGCCTGGAGCAGCGAGCATCAACATCATCGGATTTGTACAATATGCGTTACTTACCCTTGCGTTGTTCGGCATGCTTCGCTGCTTCAGAAACCAAGAAATCTTGCATGATCCTCAGCAACCGTCCTCGGCTTTCTTCATCAAACGAATTGAAAATCGCATCCATAATTCCAGCAGACCGTTCCAACGTCATCAAAGTAGGTTGAGCGCGGAACAAGAAGCCTTACAAGGGATTCCATAAGGTCAGTCTCACACAGAACGTGGAAACGCACCTAGACACTGCAAGATCCGTCCCTTGAGAGCGGGGTCGTTGTATTTTTCGTAGAGAGAGACTAGGCTATTATAGATGTGTTCCACAATAGGTCCCTATCACGCATGGTGGTTAAAATAATCGATACTACTTGACGAGTTTCATTACCTCTGAAACGCTATTCAACTCGGCCGCAAATTCTGCGAGGGATTAGTTCTCCCTCATAAGTACAGTTAATATCGTACTCACCGAGTCGCTCAACTCGGAGATGATCGAAGTCGCAGTGTTCTCCGAGTAGGGACACAATAAAGATGAGGATAGATAATGACCGCGTCTCCACGGCGGTCATTGTCTCGCTACTGCGTACGATAGCTTGTTGAAGACGAGCTGCGAAGCGCGTGAGATTCGACCGAGCGCTTCGATGCAAAAGGCTCACCATTGCACGATTTCAGAAGAGCGACGAGTCGATGAAAGTCGTGTGTGAGATGCTGTACAACTCCACACATGCACGCAACGCTTTCTTGTAAGCACTTTATAAAAAGTCAGACATGCTCGATTGAACTTGTCGGCTCAACCTACCACCACACCACCGACGTTGGACGGCTTCACGATCATGGGTTGTAAAACCAACTGTAGCTCCTGGCCAAACTTGACCGCAGTTTTTGGCATATGGGGAATTGATATCCGGAAAACTCGGAGTAGGTAGTCAGTCACGGCCAACTCCTCGGGCTATGAAGCGAAATTAGGACATGCTGCATACAACCAACGGGCTTGTACGAACGGAAGCAGGGTTCTTCAAGTATGGGAGTAGTGTGAAAGCATTGCTGCCAGACAGTACAGACGGATATGCGGTTGCAAACAAGTAAAGCGTTCGGATGCAAGATTGAACCGTCTAGAATACAAATAAGCCTAGGAGCGAGGTGATTCTTTTACTAATAAGCCCAACACTTACAAAACCAGGAAGATCGGAAGCGTCGACGAGGCCATCAATCAAGGTTTCACATATCTCAGAGTACTTCGCATGCATGAAGGGGGTATCCACAAGGTTTTGACTCGACATGATCTTGTGAAGGAGATCCTCCAAAGGAGATTGCTTATCCTTGAAGTAAGCAGACACGCCCATAATAACAGACACTTTCAAGAGCAAAGAGGTCTTGTCCTGAGCGCTGTTTGATGAAGGTGGCTTTCCCTTGAAAGTGACGGCTTGAGATGGTGTGGTCTGGAACCATAACTCCTCGACGGTCTTGACGGCGAGGTCCTTGACAGTGTCATCCTCATCCAACATTCGCAATACAAGCTTTGTGCAAATGTCGACGCGACGCTCCAGATCCTCAGTAACGCTGTAATATTGCTTGAGCAGCTTGATCACACGCTTTCGCACTCCAAGCCCAGTGTCCTGTAGCGTCAAGGTCAGCGAGTTGTTGACGAGGAGGGCGGATATGTAGATACCGCTATACGGTCAGCAATTCGTGAATAGTAATCACCGACCACTTCGGGAGACTCTATCATGTATTTACCGATCAACTCAACGGCAGCATCTCGGACAGCTGGAGAAGAGTCTAGAAGGTGCCCTTCAATGGCTCGTCGTACATTCGCCTGTCTTGTATTAATTATGTGCACTCGTTATATTGCATACATGCTTACTGTGGAAAGAATACTGGAGTCGCTGGTCACAATCTGGCCAAGAGCTCGCAATGCTTTTGTCCGCATGAACACAGGCGGCGCATCAAGAGCCGTCAGCACCACATTTAGTATAGGTCCGAAAGAGCTCCTAAGATTTTGAACCGTGCCAATCTCCTCTGCAAGTAGGTCAACACGGGTCGCTTCTTCTTCGGACCTAGCAAAGCATAAGAGACCGAAACATGTAGTGTTGATACATGCTCACCCAACATCAAAAACGTCGCTGGAGCGGTTTGTCCATACTTCAGACAAGGCATTCCGAAGCTTCATACAAAGAGTGAGCGTCGATGACTTTTGTGCAGGTCCACCGGCGTCCTGGGGTAAAATGCCACGCAGCACTCGTAAAGCGTTTGCTAGTTCATGACCCCACATTGCAGAAGTAAGTTCGCGCGCGCTCTGACCCCGGCAAAGTGATATAGCTTCCAACTTCACTGTAATTTATGACGTACCTCGTAGGCTTGATCATCCGAAGAACGTTTCACCAAGTGAAAAGATATGGCTTCATGACGACTCAGGAGCGTTTCGAAAGCTTGCATATTCTCTGTTGAAAGAATCTAGGGAACCTAACTGTGAGACCAATTATTTAGAGATATGGAATTCATACCTCGTCGAGCGGGACGAGTGGATTCTTGCCAATCCGTTGACGAACCTTTATAGCGCTCGATCGTAATCGAGCAGCGATAACCCCCAAATGATCTAAAGCTATTGCCTTCGCTGCGTTAGTATCTATCTGAACACTCGTCTTCACGTCATCCAGCGAGGCTACCTGGGGAGGAAAGCCCGCTAAATTGCACGACTAGTTGTGTCCAAATAACCATACCATGAATTTACAGATCACACTCAGAATCAAACTTGCTGCTGGCCACTCTGGCCAATATAGGACAACCAGGAGGTCAGAGATTAAGTTATCGAGGATGATTCGATACTCGGCCTCGTTCGAGTTCTTCGTCAACTTTCCTTTCCCAGACCTAGACATGCGATGAAGATATGCAAGCGGATACGTGAACAGGAATTTACCTCTGCGTCAGAAAGAGAACAATTGTCTTCGCTGCATTGGTGGCCGAGTCTAGGCCCAACATATACAGTTGTATCTCCTGGTGTCATGAGCGTAAACGAAGCGCGGAGTACCCCTTCTTACGCACCTCTATGTCCTGTTCATCAAAAAAGACATCCCTAGGCTTCTCCGTCGTGCTGTCCTGATTCCGCAGCGCACGATTTTGACGAGTTTTGCAAATCCTTCGCGCAGCTATTCGAACATCACGTGCAGATGTCTGTACGAGTTGAAGAAGTAGGGCAGACACTGTACGTATCGAACGGCCGTCGCGTAGTCTGCATATACACATGTATTATTGGCGTCGGAGTACGACTGTTAAACAAATACAGACCGGAACTGTCCAGCCTTCTTGTGGCTGTTCGACAGCTTAATGAGTGACGACAAAATTTCTTCAATGATCCATGACCGTTGATCTTCGTGGTTTGCAAAGACCTTGATGAGGTCAGCTTAACTAAACTCTAGTATCAACGAGATACTTACACTTCGGATGATTGAAAGAGCATCGAGGCGAAGACCTCTCATGGCACTATTCCCCAATGTACTCAATACGACATTCTCCCGCTTACCCTTCGTATCACTTTCCGTAGATTCTACAATAAAGAATGGTCCTATAGCGATATAAACCGCTTGGATGATGATTGCGTCAGACATGCTAATCCCATCAGCAGAAAATAGGGAGTTAATGCGAGGAAGGGCGGCAGCGAGGGCTTGAAAGAGCTCGGTAAGTAGCCTCCGTAGCTCTCCACAGCTAGAATGCGTGTAGCGAAGTAGGCAATTAAGTTGAGGGGACGCTGCTCCACCGAGTCCTGTGCCCTCTACAAAAGGGTAGACGACCATAGTGAGCTGATTCTTAACAGTGCTAAGGCAAGTTGTGATTAACTCCTCCGAGTAAAGCTGCAGTGTACCTGAGTGAATCAGACAAAGTCTCGAACTAAAGTCACGAACCTGTTTTGTGAGGCTCTCGCCGCTCAAGAGCGCCATACAACATTCTGCAGCGAGGATGCTATCCCGAGAAATTTCCAATTGAACGGCCAGTTCATGCACGTCTGAGTTTGTAAGTTGTTGAGAATGGGAATCATGCACTGTGGAACCGTCCTCCTCCTGTACATCTATACCGTCCGCGGGTACCTTTTGGGCCTTCTTTGATTTGCTGGGTGACGAAGGTGCCGGAGGATGGTGGGTGGAATTACGTAGAGGATCTAAAATTTCTCCTGCCTTGATTGAGCGTTCTAAAATCTTCATTAATCTCGACAAAACGGGGGTTCCGATATCTCCAAGCGTATCTCGTGCCTTGGAACCAGAGCTAACATTGGCGACACCCTCGCGCGTCGTACGTCTAGATCTCTTAGAGGGACGAGCTAGCTGGCTAATGTATTTCGTCAATTTCTTTACGATGCTGGGCTGGAGATGTGGATGGTTGCAGTCGACCGTGAGGGGAGAAAAGTATTCCTTTGGGAGGTCGGTAGGTTCGATATCTGCTGCAAGAGAATCTTCCGCCTCAAATATATCTTCAATCAAGGTGTTGAGCTTCTCAAGAGGGGCTGTGATACACAGGATATCAGCGGTGCAGAACGCCGTAAATATGACTCTTAATACCTCGCTCATCCCTGTCTCCAATGCGCCGAGCGGAGGACTTGACGCTGGCCTGGATGTGATGACGCAGATAATCACCATCTTCGTCAGCAGATTCGTCGCCAGAGGCAGGATCACCGGAGTACTTTGATGACTTTGTCGAGGGTGTTTTCCAAGTGGGAGCAGGAACGTTAACATATGCCAACACTTGGCGGGAGGATTTTGACGACTTGTGAGATGGCGTTTCACTCGTGGACCTCCAGAAAGAAGGCGAGTTTGTGGGGTTTGCTGCATGTATGCGCTTTTGAGAAGGAGTGATGAGCTCATCCGGAGATTTACGTTTTCTAGGGGTCACAGAAGGTTGGGAAACGACTAGAGAGGGTGATTTCGAAGGGAGCGAGTCTACTTTTGAGGGTGAATGCTGAGGGGTGCTCGCCGGCTGGATAGGCTTTGGGGTGCTTGTCGGTTGAATGGGCTTTGAATCCAAGAGCTGAGCTGAGCGATTAAGGAAATCCTTGAAAAAGGGACCCGATTCCTCTGGCTTATAGACACGCTGTTGTGATTTGACTTGGCTGGGGTAGCCGAGAGCGAATGCGAGCGAGGAGGACGAGGAACGGATGCCAGGCGGGGGTGGTGTCGGATAGGCTGATGTTGGATTGAACCGCTGGAGAACGGAGTTGGCTAGCGTCGGTGGGTTATAGGAGGAGCTGGAGGGTGTGAGGGTCCAGCTAGAGGGAGCCGAGAAATTACATTGGCTAGCGCTACAGTGATGTGGAGTCAGTCGGTAAGACGGTGGGACGGACGAGGACGTACGGTGTGCCATAGGACAAATACCGAATTGATTCGTCCCTGGTAGCCTGCCAGTACTGGGAGTGTTGGGTCGGGGTAGAGGGGTCGGAGAGATAAGTAAGCTCGCGGGAGTACTCTGAGAAGGGAGAGTTGGGCGAAGGATGCGCCTGATAGGAGATGGCGTGGAAGGCAGAGTAGTTTGCATGCATGTAGGTAGGCGGTGGGGCAGTGGTGGAGAAATTGCTCATATGCCTCGTCACTGTTCACCCCTGGTCAGCGCGGAGAGCACAGAAAGACAAACGACGATACCATGTGCAGACGGCGTCGCGGAGGCGGACGGGTACGCGGCGAAGAGCCTGTGGGCCTCATACACAGCGTCGGGGGCGTGTCCCTGGTGGATGCCACCGCTCGCGGCTGGATCGGGCGAGTACGTCCCCTGCGAGCCGTGGCCCTTCGCATGCCATTCAGACTGTCCGTTCATCCCAAGTCTGTACTGAACCATCTGTACACAGCAGACGTTAGATTATCGTGACGCTTTGCGTCACAGTCACACAAAGTCACATCTAGCTACTACTGGTCCTCGGCCTCTTTCTTGATCTAGTGCCCTCCTCAACCTCTGCTTGACGCTTGTGTTTGATCCCAGCCACTCTCATAATCTCCTTTCTCTTCTCCCTATTCTTCTCCCCCTTCAACGCCTCCTCCTTTTCAGCCTTCTTCCGGTGTACCTCTTTCCTCTCGTTTTGTTTCTCCTTCCGTCTCGCAACCTGATCCTTCCGCAATGCTCTGATTTGCTGCAAAAGCGCAACAGCTTTCTTCTCCTCCGGCTCCATCACCACGGCACGCTGTTGCAGATATGTCTTGGTGCTCTGTGCTTTCATCGACCTCGGTTTCGACGCATAGGGTAACGATGCCTGCAATTTTTTGGGTATCTTGAGCGGATTGAATCGTCGCGGGGGGCGTTCGACAGGCTTGTAGTGCGAGTTAACATTCAACGGCGTCTTGACACCCTCATCTCGTCGCACTTGGCCTGTCAGTCGCATACCTTGCCATCGCGATTTGTCCGACAGGAGCAATGATGTCACTGGATTATAGAACTGGCGAGGCTGGATCGAGTACCATGCTCGTAAGAAGATAACGTCTATCACCTCGTTTGTCAGCCCCGTCGGCTCAACGTCAAATATGGCCGCTCACCACTCATGAGAACTTTGTCTTCAAACGTCGCCCGGAAGGCACCCTCTGGCTTCGAGAGCGCTTTTTTTACCTGACCCCGAATCCCTGAAACAGTCCGGATATTGGCCCCTTCAAGTTTCGCGACTTCGAGTGCACTCGTAAACATGTTCTTCACGAATGCCGTGTTCTTGAATATCTTGAAAGGAACTCCGGTGAGCTTCAATTTTTTCACTATTTTCGTCGACCGGTCAACATCGAGAACGATGCCTGTGGCCGATACCCTGAATCCAGCGCTATCTCCATTCAGTGAACTGAAAGCACAGAAACCACTGTTTGGCAGAGCAACAGGACCATAAAACGTCGCGTAGCAGTGCATGTGTTCTGGAGTGTACTTGAGCATACGCATACGAATAGAGTGATCATCGAGAGAGTATATTGGGATAGTCTGGAAACGTCGCCATCCGAGTGAAAAGATAAGTGGATCATTAGTTTTGAGGGTCTTCGCGAACCAACGGTGTCGCTTTATGCGAACTTGAAGGTACCCAAAGCGTTCCTCAGCCGGCAATAAGCCCCCAACTATGATCGGATAATGAGGATCAAAGTTCTCGATCATCTCGCATGGAACGGAGGAGAGTTCAATGCGGACATAAGTTCCTGGTCGGTAACCTTCCACCAATGTACGCGCTTCGTCATCGACATCCTGGAATTCTGTTCGATTGAGTTGGAGTTGGCGATTCAACTCGTCTTTCTTTTCGTCGTAAAAGTCCATTTTATCTCCTTCTGGATCGTCGTATTGCTCATCAAACTTGCGTTTGAGTGCTTCCTTTTTGGCAGCAAGTACCGCAACACTGGTGGTCTCGGGTTCCTGGAACTCCCTGTCCTCCAGTCCATCCTCGCCTTGCTCTTCTGCACCACCAGCCACGGTTTCACCTCCAGTGACGAAGAGCGAACGTATCGAATCGAGGTTTTCCTCGTTCTCCCATTCCTGCAGAGTTTTAGGCAATAGTGGCTCTTTAGTCATGTCAAGATCATCACCACCATATGAGTCGGCTATGTCTTTGGGATGAAAGAAATCATCGTTCTCTCCAAGCTCAGAGTCACTGTCCGGGAAGGCAAAATCTCCCTGTTCCTCCTCCGCGAAAAATTCCTCCAAGGGTCTCGTGGCATTGCGGCGTGCAACACGCCCACTGTCGTCACGCGACGTCACCAAGGTATCATCTTCGTTAGGGTTGTCGTCCTCGTCAGAGTCCACGTTTGGGTCTTTGCCATTGTCTGGGTCTGCCTCGTCTAGCTCGCCCCCATCTCCCGAGTCCTCGTCCAGCCAATCATTGTTTTCGTCGTCGCATCCTTCCCCGGCTGTGTCGCTGACGTCGTGAGAGTGGGATGTTGCATCAACGCTAAGGTTTCGGGACGAAGATCCGAGTAATCTAATCTGACTCCGAGAGATGCCATCCCCGAGGGTAGCATCGACATCCTGGAGATCGATCACCATTTGCTCTCCCTCGCCTTGAGGTGCTGAATGAGGTGCTGCAATTATGGCGTCAACTAGCGACTATGTTCCGTAGTGAACAGCCCACCATCTGCTGGCCCACGTGTAAAGTTACCGGGAACATTAATCCAGACCGAGTCTTTGTCATACATGAGACCTCCAACGTCGCTCATCGGTGCATGCACAAGGAGCTTCTTCTTTTCGCTCAATTTTCTCCGTTTCTCCGAATCTGCGTCAGGGAGGGGACAAGGATCGCCTAGTACGGTGACAGACGTCATATTGAGGTCTCCGACACCAGGTATGTGAATTTTCGTGCTCGGACGGAGGTTGCTACCCCGCAGGTAACCATACAATGTGACTTCCCGATCACATTTGCCTTTCGATCCGCGAATCGTCTCGCGTGACGTGAGATCTTCAATACGATCTGCCAAAAGGTATGGGTGGCTATTTCGAAATACGAGCGGACGGAACTTCATCACGCTAATGAAACGAGAGAGGTTGAGGATTTCGCTGTCGGGATACCGACCGTTGAGGACACCGGAAAGATAGAAGAGTTTCGCGCCTTGGTAGATTTCTGTCCAAAATCGCTTTTTGAGTGCTTTTTTGGTGTCCTTGAGAGTAGATTGTTTCTTAATGAGGTCGAGATGGGAAAGGACGCCGATAACTTTTGGAAATCCGTGGGACTGTAATATGTTCAGAAACTCGAAGGTTTCCTGTGTACAACGTCATGAACGGGTAAGGTGGTTTGCAGTTATTGAAAAGCAAACCATTTCGAAGCCAAACGAAGCATCAATCATCAGGAGAACCAAGTCCACGACCTTGCCTATGTCGATCATGGAGTTGAGGTCATTGTTACACTCAATGAAGGTCAATCGTCGCTTCTTCCCTCCAACAACAGTGACAGGGCCTTTGGCTTCTTGTAGAGTTTGTTTCGAATACCGACGGATGAGGCTCTTGAGGAGGGTAGTCTTCCCAACACCTGGAGGCCCCACGATTGCGACTATGACGGGCGGCGGTGTGTCGTCGGGGGTCCTGTCGACCAAGGGAACGTGTAGGCGGGTCTGGTCGCGTTCTGCATTTCTACGACCTTGTTTGTCAGCTCGCCTGCCAGACTTCGGTGCAAAGGCCTGGGCGGCAGTGAAGTTATGAGGTCAAGGATCAACAGTTCACAAATGACGCACTTTTTCGTTGAATCCGGACTGATGTTTTCCCTTGCCCTTTTTGTCCGCCTTTCCCCCAGACTGAGCAGGCCTGTGTGTCTTGTGGGTTTGTTGCTCCATGGAAGATATCCAATCGTTTGATTAAAGTGACCAGAAAGTAGGGGTGTAAATCTGGAAAGCGACCCGACATGGGGGGGCTGATAACGCTCACGTGACTGACGCGTTCCACCCGTGTCAACTTTGTTTACTTTTCCGTTTGGGTGATCTCGTCTCCTCGCTGTTTCCCCGCTTCGGTTCTCTTGTCTTGCTTTTGAATTTTGTCTTGTCACCTGTTTTTAGCGACACCTCATATGGCCAGGAGGTCATCACGCCGTGAGTTCAGCATCCCCGGGGACGAGCTTGAACAACACCGCATCCAACTCGAACACAACTTGCAAAACACCGATCTATCTCTTCATCTATCTAGTGTGCAAGACGATGACGCCGGCGACAACGACTCCTTAGAGTACCCCAGACATGATTCCGTTCCCGAGGATTTTCCCGCATTTGCTTCGTTTGATCGGTACTCTCGGGAAAACCTAGACCTTGACGCCAGCCACATTCGTGCATGGTCTATCCATGACGATGAAGGTATCGCCCCGTATGATGTACGGACTATGTCGACTGCCGCCCATCATGCGAGTGCCGTCACCATTACCGCGGGGCTTGGCCGTGGCGGGAAGAGGGAGCCTAGTATCAACGGCGCGGAATATGATCCTGAACGCCCCCTTCAAGACATCCTTGCTGGTATGAAGCACCCATTCAAGTACATCAATATATACTAATCTTCTGCTGGCATGTCATCGTCATATTTTTCAGCCTGTCAGGCAGGTTCTGATGTAGAGGAGGCAGAGCGGTCGCAGGACATCTCTCGTCCAAAGTTATCGGAGACGCTACAACGTGTCGGCTTCTCCCCGAGACGTCCGCGTGGTGGCCAGCCCCGAGCCGCACAACATGCGTCGAATGGGATGCCAGAGTCGTCCAATCGACACGGAGTTGCGAATGTTCCCCGGCGGAATATGACACCCCGGGCGCGAAAAGCTACTGTCTCTTTTGATACCACTGCCACTCCAATTCGAAGACACGTCTCCCAACCTGTTGCTATTCAACCACATGTCAATGTTCAGCCGCCAACACCTTCCACGTCGGGCTCTCGATTCACCAAGATGGCTCGGGGACTGATTCGTGACGTACGCCAAGCTCAAGAGCAATTGCAGCAAATTGATGCTGCTGTCCCTGCCGCCACGCACCGTCCTGTGGTCAAGGACGGGCCGAACCGAAACGTTGCAGATACGGTAGGTGACCTAAATCATGAAAGCCGCGCAGCAAAAATGTCCAGTCGAAGCCGCGTGCATCTCCCAGACGTTACTGGCCTAACAAATGCTGTGATTTCTCCGGCGAAGGGGAATTTGGAACGGTATGGTGTCCGTGGTCAGGGTTCTAAAGAGGTTGAAGGTAACTCAATCAGCTGCTGTTCCGTGAAGGAAAATTAATTGCGCAACCGAAAGCACGTCTCGTGGTATCACTCAATGCGCTTCACACAAGGTTGAACCATTTGGAAACAGAGAATAGCATCGCGCGGCGTCGAGTTAGAGAGCTCGAGTACGAGCTCGAAGAGTGTAAACGTGATGTCATCCGAGAGCGCACGCGAATTATAGAATCTCAAGATGCAATAGACATCAGCGCCGCCCGCGTAGCTATACCATCTACTTCTCGGGCCAAGGGAAAGGAAAGACGACAAAAAGACATGGATCCCTATGCGTCCAAATACTTTGAAGTGGTCCAGGAGAAGAAAGGTGATTGTAAAGCAAATAATTATGTGGAATACTTCTGTTGACACGTCGCAGCACTAGAAGCGCTCATCACGACGCTGAGATCCCACCTTACCCGCGTCACGTCCGATTTA
Organism: Boletus eberwhitei; assembly: GCA_038090915.1. NCBI lineage: Eukaryota > Fungi > Basidiomycota > Agaricomycetes > Boletales > Boletaceae > Boletus > Boletus eberwhitei. Next base: position 46,550 of record JBBPNO010000135.1, read on the forward strand.
TCCTCTCAACAGCAACTGCTCGAGGAACTTCGTAGGCTCCGAGAATCGGACGCTCTTTCGTTGACAGAGAAGACGCAAGAAATCAACCAACTCAGGACTGAAGTGGAAAGGCTCGCTGGTGAAATTGAGGTCCTGCGTGGGGTCGTTGAGGAGGGACTTAATGAACGGCGTCAAGGGCGCGATGCAGCTCCAAGTGAGCAAAGCGACCATCTGGTGGACTCCCTCCCGCCAGTGGCTGATTCGCCGGAAGCTTCGGTCAGACGGTTTATCGATGACGATGAAATAGATCGAATATCGGTGGATCTTGATGAACGTCGCTCCGAGCGGGCGTCTAACTCGTCAGCCCAGAGCTCTTACTCTGGCAACGAGTCGCCGTCGTCCGACAAATCCAATCCGCCATTCCCTAAAATCAGCTCGGAGCGTATGGAGCGTCTGTTCTTCTCTGTGCCACGCCATAACGCAACTTCATGTCGAATGTGCAAAGGTCACCACCACTCCCATCGCAATGGTCCTCGCCGAGACAATCCTGAAACTCCAGATGATCGCCACGAGGACAAGGACGAAGGTTTCGATGAGGGTAGCGAACCGCGAACTCAACCTGACCGCCCACGCGAGATTGGCCGAGGTGTCGGACGTACATATACGATCGAGGAAATTCTCGAGAGGATGGACAGGAATGGCGGCACATTGAGACCGGGTGATGTTCCACCTCAAACTGTGCTTGCTCGGGTCATTGGTGAGCTCGAAGATGAGTTTGCTCACTTCAGGGAGTATGCCAGCCTTTATTTTTTTTTTGTCGTGCTTTCGCTGATGGATTCAACGCCAGGGTTTACAGTCGCCTCGCTGAGGAGTATAGGTCATTGGATTGTGCTGCACAAGCGGCGAAACGTCACGTCGTAGGTGATCGTTTGCGAGATGTGATAGAGGTTTTGGAGCGCAAGGTACATTTCAACCTACTTGATAGTCCCTCCCGTTGCTGAATGTCCTCTAGGGTAATCAGATTGCATCATTATATGATCTATTAATTTTCAGAGACAAACCATTCGAACAATGATCAATAGACCATATTGTATTATTCCTGGACCTGGAGGGAGACCCGAGGCAGCTGGAGTGTAGTTGTTAGCCTTCCACTGATACATGATTTATTTTTAAAAAAAGGCCATACACCAGAAGGGAGAACCCTAGTGTCAGGTAGCTAGGTTCTGTTACAGCACTTTGCAAAATGTTACTTTGCTGGAGGCAAGGTCATGATGTGGATTTTGTCTGCTGATAATCAGCACTTGCAAACACCTCCTATTTTCTGGTTGGCCCTGGTATCCAAATCTGCAGCTATTCTTGGGATCCAAGAAGTCTTCACTGTTTCAGAGGATCCAGCTGCTCAAGGGAGCCCTTACTGAAATCATCCCTATATACAGTACCTACTGTACATATCTTACCATTGCTGGGGATGAGCATGGGTATGTATGCAATGGGATGAATACAGGTAACCCACATGGGTTGTCAGTATGAGTACAGGTACAGCTGCTTGATATTGTCAGAAAACTAAAAAATTCATTTCAATGAATTGCAAGGTATTGCAATGCCCACCTCAGGCAGCACTTCTTGGGAGCAATAGTGATCTGTGAGACCCATTTTTGATGTAGGTGGCAATACATCTGAGTGACCACATATCTCAAGAGGTATCCCCTGTGAATCTTTCCAGGAAGCTTGTCCAGGCCTTTGTGTTGCTCCTTGTGTGCCTCATTAGACCTCACATAGACCTTCACAGTATGTCTCATCCAGGCCTTCATGTTGCATGCCTTGTTGTGCCTCATTAGGCCTCACACAGACCTCCAGTCATAGTGCTTCTCATGCACCTTCCATTGCTCTCCATAGTTTCTGCAGACCTTGTCAAACACCCTTACTTTGCTTCTTGGCTATGTGCACCTCCACTCCTCATGGACCTCCACTGCATCACAAGACTCCAGGTTTTGTGATAAGGTCTTATAATGCCTTAGTAATAAATCAAATTTGTATAACAAAATAATATAAGAGAAATCCTCTAAGGGCTTATTAGTCCCTTGTAAATGTAGATCTTCTGGAAAATGAGTGTCAGAAGATCAGCAATGACAAAGATCATACAGCTTGGCATGCGTGGCCAAGATTTATGAACCTTATGTACCCCTCATAATGGTAGGTATTATGTTATGCCTTTGTATAACTGTTGACACATGACCATGTAATCCTTATTAATCTACAACCGGCACCTTTCTAGTTCCCCAATTGCATGGTCCTGAGGGTGTTGACTCAGGTATGCCAAAGAAAGGCTTTGTTGCTACTCTACAGATGTAGCTCTCTGTGCAGAAGCCTGAAATGTGGGCTGATACTTCTTGGGCAAACAGTGAGTCAACCATGCCTTAGAGGGGGTGAGCCTGACTAAGTGCAAGTGTACAAAGTATGACGCTTGCTATGACTGCAAATAGCAAGAGCAATGACAAGATGGCTTCCAGATCAGAACTAGATCAAAGTGAGTGGGAATTTTGATATGAATTGATCTACACAGTGAATAGTATATATCAAGGTTAGAGTTACATGAAAGAAGCATCATTGTATATATAGTATGAGAGGGCTTCAGGGCAAGTTAGATATAAATACTAAGTAGAAAGGTAAGATATGATCTCAGATTTGAATTGGGGGAAAGAGATTATGAGGCTATGTATGTACGAGAGAGCATAGCATCAGCAAAAACAGGGTTAACTGTCCAGTGCTGGACAGTACTGGACAGTAGCATAGTGCTCATAGTGAGGGTCCAACTAGATAGTGGTTTGATAGTACTATGATAGTGTCTCATAGTTTGTTCATAGTATGGCCATAGTCTATCATAGTATTCTCATAGTGTCTCATAGTACTCTCATAGTACTTTTAGTTCATAGTGGTTTCATAGTATGTATGTCATAGTACTTTCATAGTATGCCATAGTACTTTCATAGTGGTCATAGTGATGCCATAGTATGTATAGTGCTTTTATAGTGGCTTAACAATTTTAATCATTAGCCAATCCTAATTCTAATCCAATTTCAAGCCAATTCTAATTCCAAATATAATCAAATGTCAATTTTATTAATCCTAATCCTAATCCTAACCCTAAGCTAATCCTAATCCTAATTCTAATCCTAAGCTAATTCTAATTCTAACCCTAAGCTAATCCTAATCCTAATCCTAGTCCTAACCCTAATTCAAATTAGCAACATGCCAAGTCAAAATATTGACTTACAAAATATTGACTTATTGTGATGAATAGAGAAGGATAAAATTGAGAAGCAAGAAGGTGTGGGAAAGTTTTTGAAGTCTGGCTGGTTTATATAAGATTGGGTGGCCAAACATTGGCAAACAAAGTCCGCTTTTTTGACACTGAGTGTGGGAAAATGGACTTGTATATTTTGCACAACAGTTTGACTACACTTTTTTCCTACACTTTTTGTACAACATTTGACTACACATTTGACTACACTTTGGCTACACTTTGGCTACACTTTGTGACTATACTTTCTCTACACTT
>JBBPNO010000136.1:0-50074 GCA_038090915.1 Boletus eberwhitei
AAATCATATCAAATATGAGTAAGATGAATAGCATCATCACCTATCACATGTGTGTCTCATATCACATGTCAGTTAAGTCATGTGACATGGTCTAGAATAGATCATGTGATGTGATCTAGAATCATGGCTATGGAATAGAAGTCTGAAGACGAATATCATGATTCTCAACAGTTCTCCATGGAGTAGCAGTACCAGATTTACTCACTAACAACAGCTTGCCTGCTGATATCACTGCTACTGTAAGAAATGCTGAGTGGACATCCCCTCCAAAAGGAAGAAAAGGATTTGTCAACCATACCTCATTTGTAATGATGATCTCAATGTTCATTATTGCTATATATGAACCAAATTCACCTCTACATCAGTACATGAATGAGCACAAGGGTAGTATTGGGAGCAGCTGGACAGGTAAACATGGTATTTTTTTCATCTTTCATTTTTCACCTTTTTTGATTCCCACACCCACATTTCTTCAGGTGCAAAAGGGGTGAAACCCTTTAACCTCATTTGCATTGGAATTGCTACAGCACAACGAACAAAAATATACACCTCGCCATTGTTCAATCAATCATGGGCACTCTTACCACCCTCGGATGTGACAGAATTCCACTCTGACCTCTGTAGAAACCTGCATGACTTACCCTATGGTCTGTACACTGTGCTCATGTCAACCTTAGGAGAAACAGCAGTGAAGAAGAGACCTTTATGCAGAGAGCATCGCCCAGGTGACCCATGCCCTCTGAGCTGGTGAGTGTGGTTGAAGCTGATTGCGAGAACTGCTCTAAGGGTGTTGTAGATGCGCCTGCTCTGCACAATCTTTGCCGCGGTCCGCTACCCCATCGTCGATGACGAGTCACTCGAGTATGCCTGCGACCAGTGTCTTGCGTTGGTTGCCTGACCAAGTGCACCAGACCTGCCTTGTCATACCAGTGGTTGCAGAACACTCAGCCTCTCGCAGACGAGGAATTGTATGACAGGGTCGGGCGCTCAATTCCTAACAAGCAGGCTTTGCAAGTTCTCGAGAGTTTCCTGGTTCTCAACAAGTGCGTTTTTTCAGCTTCGGGGCAGGGATCTTGTTGATCACCGCGTACTAGCAGCTCGGGGCGATAGAGGACCTCAATGAGGTTACTGTCCTCGTCCAAGATGCACTGGCGCTTCCGGTTCACGGGGTTGGATCAGTTCAAGGATAAGGAGGAGCTATTCAATCTCTATGCTCAGGTGGCGCATCCACCCTCAACGGTGTCATCCACCGATCTACTTGGCACTAGATCATGGATCTGCATAGCTGAAATTTTCCACCACCCCACAATGCTTCTAGCCCACCAAACATCTCTTCGCTTACCCATTCATCACATCGCCACTCTACCGCCTCTGCCTCAATACCGCACTGTCCTCAAGGGTATCACGTCGTCGCTTGCAGCGGATTCGTTCTCAGCTTGTCTTTGCAATCACACTCCCAGAGATGTAGCCGCGCTTCTGGAACCAGGTCGAGGCATCTTTTGGAGCCAACTCACTCGACTCTGCTCCCCGCTTGATGATGTCGTCGCATCTGGCCTGACGGGAAGGATGTTGGCAGACAAGTTCACACAGCAGACCTTGCTCATTTGGACCGCCCTGGTCCAGATCAGCATGATCGGGAGTGCCGCTTCAATGCTGAATAACAAAACACCATCACCAGAATCCGCGAGTTGCTTGGGCTTCCCCGTTTCCTTTTCCCTCCGCTTTTCTCTGGTCCCTAGCAGGCAGCCTGCGACGGTCCCATCGTATCAACATACGCCCTTTTGCAGACGCAGTAGCCATCAGGGCAATGGGGGATTGTGAGTTAAGCAGCTTCAAGTTCTGCAGAAATGCGATCAACTCGTTCTCTGATTTGAACTTCCGTTTGTAGCCATCTTTGTTTGTCCGGCCTACCATTTGCTGGTTGTTCGTGGAAGGTTAGTCTCATCTCTACACGCATCACCGTGGGTTTGACGGAACTGTCTCAGGGCCTCTTTGCCGTACCACCCGCATCCCGTGGTCAGGATGTCCTATGCTACTTCGACGAGTATACCCCATCCTCTCTCCTTCCTAACTCACGCTCAACCAGCGGTCCGTGTCCACCCATGTGATCGCGTCGTTAGCACAACTATTACGTCAGTCATTATTTTGTAAGACTCGATAATCTGCTCAGTCCATGGTCTTTGTCATCTTAGCCCAAACTCTCCTCCTCCCTACAACAACACCCAATTCATCACGGCCTTCTCCCAATCTTTCATGTCCCTCGCCAAGTACTACGACGTCAACACGAAATTCGACTTTACCAACATCACGCCGGACTGGGACGAATGCTATATTGGAGAGACAGAAATGTTATTTAACCACACGGAGGCCGGCGAACCGCTGGTCGTGCCAATCCGCACCGATTCGAAGTTACTTGAGCGATGCGGGTACGCTTCCCGTTGTCGCAACGAACAATGCCAACGTTGCTGATATTCCGTTTGTGTATTGTCCGCGCTGTGCAGGTTCTGGGCGAATACATCGGCGACGACGGCTCAGCATGACGACTGTATTCAGTGTTCATTGGCTATGGGCTCGTTTATGAGCGTTTCATTTGCAACATCGTGTCAATACGAATGCGATACAAGCGGCCAGCACATGATGCGTACGTGACGTCCCCTGAGTCACAAGGAGGTTTCCCGTGCTCAAGCTCCTGCTATCCCCCGTAAGCAGCGAGCACACGAACGGCGCTGCCAGCAAGTACCCTTCGTCTTCTGGCTTGCAACCCTGTGCATGACCGATGTTAATCGATTAAATCTGTCAACTGGGTCGACCAAGCCATGTGGCATGACCAAGGTGGCCAGTCTGCCTAAAAGAGGCAAGCGGGGCGAGCAGCTCCGAGGCTCCTTTCAAAAGTTTGAATGCGATTTCATAGTTGTGAAAGTCCACTGGCATATGCCATCAAGTCTCGTCCGGCCACTAAGTACGTACTGGCTCGTGCTTCTTATGCATCAGCAGGTCCACTCAGACGCAAAGACGTTGTCGCAAACGAGAAACATGCTCAATCGTTCAGGAAACTGAAACATTAATACTTTCAAACTCTGCGGAGCTTACCTTCGAGTTGTCAAAAATATCGACACAGGGACACACGTGGCCTCCGTGGAGAATGAAAAAGTGACATCTCTGGCAAGTCCAGATCAAGTCTAGGAGATAAACGTCCCTATGCCATATGCGAGATCGGAAGAAGATCGGAAACAGACGCACAGCGTCATTTCGACCTCAGTTCCGTCGTGATACTCTGGCATCATTAGCGTTCCTCGCGTTCAATAATGCCAGGCGGTGAGTGTCTCCTGGAACCCATCCAAGTTGCTGTTCGCATTGACAACGCCACTTTGATCCACACTAAGCTGGTATGTCGTGCCAACGGTAGACAGGCCATATACGGTCACGCTCGGGGCCGACGCAGGATCGATGTTGAAGATCTGTTGCTGACAGTTCAATGGAGTAACACAACTTTCGTTAAAGTTCTGGAATGTGAAAACGATGTGGGTTCCAAATCGCCACAGAAAATTGGGGGCTGCGACATACTTGGAAGAAACTGTAAAAGCCAGCACCTGCTGCAGTATGAGTCACGGAGGGACGAGTATCAGATGAGTCGGACCTCACCAAAAATGGTGATGTTCGATGAGTATTGGATGTACAATGCCCATGCCGAATTGATGTTGTAGGGGAAAATGGGGTCATGATAAGCGGAGTTGGGTCTGAACGGCGCCGGCGCCGCGGGGACAGGTTGGTAGTAAGGCTGCGGGACGGCACGGCATGAGCTCAGTGACAACATAAACATACTAATCAGACGTCACTCACGGTCTCTGTCTGAGCAAAACCGATATAATGGTTGTGAGCATTCGCCAGGTTGTACTGGTAGAGCGCCGCGTGTTCGGCTTGCAAAGGATATCATCTATTCGATTTATGGACGGGTATGGGGCAGCAATAAACTCACAAGCTACAGTGAAATGACGATTACCATACAGTAGGATGAACATTTTCTGTACTCACACGTGCCAATGAACCAGACGGGGCCCGCAGATTCCGAGAGGATGCCACGGCCAGTGAAAACTGATGTTTGACCAGGTGCGTCTAGGTCATGGTCTGCAGTCCATACCCACGTTCCCTGCTTAATCGTTGAAAAAATGCATTCGGGGCGAGCCAATCAACCATGCGAACCTCAAAGTATGCGCTTGAATGCCGGGTGAGGTGGATGCCTAGGAATGCGGCCTGACAGGAGGGATTCACAGAACTTGATGGACATTGAGCGTATTGCAACTCGGACCCGACGGCTAAACATAGAGCTGTATTAGCCTCTGCCTGACACGGGAGGTATGTACCACGGACCGCCTCCCAACCTGGAGATTTTTGTGTTGAGCAGTATTCACTGACTCGACCGGAAACGCATACCTGATGTGGGTGTCCCAGAGACCTGCCGCGCCTTGCTTTCCAGCGGGTTCATGGACGTTCCATTCGATCAAGATCGCGCCGGGAGCTGCGGAATGATGAGATGAGTCGTGTTCGCGGGGACATTCAACCAATAGTATCATTCACCAGGGCCAGCTGTAGTAAGGAGCAAATCGCTGATTTCCATGGTACCCTGGGAACCGACGGAACCCGCTCGGATGACGGGACGGGGGTGTCTCTGTGATTGAAAGTACCACCCACCCGCCAAAATAACGGACCAGGCTTCACCAACAACCTGCGTTCCTGCAGGAATAGTGATCGTGTGCGTGACATAGTATACACCAGCATCGAAGAAAATGATCTTGCAACCGGCGTACTGCATGGCAGCATATTAAGAAGACAAGTCAAATTTCCCCCGAGGTATTGAACCGTACCTGGTTGAAAACTTTCTGGATGGCTCTAGTATCATCGGTCTTGCCGTCACCCTTTGCACCTTGACTTTTGACACTGATGATCTCGCTCGTGGCGTAGCTGGCATATTGGGGGTGGCCCTTTCCAAAGATTTTCCCCTCGCTGTCGAGGAGACTCGAGGGCTTGCTGGCCGACACAATATCACCCTGCATCCAATTCTTCTGACCACTGGTTCCGGAGTACACGTTACCCTGGGCCCAAGAGGCGATCGTAGTATTGCCACCTGCAAGGACGTTGGCTCCCCCGGCGACACCAACTGCAGTTGGAACATTGGTCAATTGGACATTGTTGAGAACCAGAGAGTATGGAAGCGTCCCATTGCTTGATTGCGATGACTGTACGAAGACGGATGAATTGCTGACTACAGCATCCACGATGACCACACTGCCGACACCCTGAAATGATTAGTGAGCAAAAGCAATCTAACGACTCTCGAGAGCACTTTAACCTGTTTCGTTAGGGTAGATCCTCCTATCTTTAACGCAAAGCCAATCTGCAGGGCAGCATCAGGGACATACTCCATCGAACAGGAAGCGGATCAAGCTACCTGACAATTGTTGATCGTGACTCCTTGGAATGTGAAACCTGCGAGAAGTGTTAGACCAAGTATCCTTTGAGCCGTAGTGTAATGACGGACCCCAGTTCCAGAGACCCGATACAGCTGAACAATGCTTGGTTAACGTCGACCTGCCCCGATCGCGACTTCACTCACCAGTGACTGCATTGTTGACTGTTAGGTTACGGACTGTGAACTGTTGGTTCCCGACCTCCATACCAATCTTTCCTGGATGAAAGCTCGCTAATGTATCCCTTTTTGTTAGGGTAGTCACTTACCTCCGTTAAATACAATGTCTGGCGACAAGTGAACATCTATTTCGCATGTCAATACGCTCACTCACCTCCCATGAATCCACCACTGGAAGAATGGAGACAGATTACTATCTACAAACCAATACATCCGAGGGAAAGCGCACCTTCCGTTCTCCATGAACATCCCTATCACATACATCAGCTTCATACCAGCAAGAGGCAGTCCATTTCTCACCTTGATGATTCGTTCCCGAAGTAGAGGACATCTCAACTACGACGTTGACCAACGAAGTCGCCTGAGCTACTTGCCAGTGCAAACCGATTGCTGTGTTCCGAGACGGCACCCGCCGTAAATCAATGATCAAGTTTCGGACAGAGCGAAAGCTGGAACGAGGCCAGCCTCAGGAGGACACACGAAAGTCGAGGAGATATCCCTACAGATTGTCTTGATTGATGAACCACTGAGTACCCCAACCATCAGGGATATAAGGGTCGGCATCTAATCGATGGTTTGATCTGCGCCGATCATGGAATTTAAAAAGACCAACCAATTACTGCGAATCCGGTAAAATTGGAACTCGCTAAAATAGTCGGTGGGTTCTTGGCGTCTCCAATAATTTGTGTATAGTAGTAGGTGACGATAGCCGACGAAACAAGGTATGTGCTAATGGTCCGATGAGCAATGTGTAGGATGATTAAGTAGAACGGCTGAATGCATTGTACTCACCCTCGAGGGAAATACACGACTGCCGGTGTGATTCTAAAGTAACATGTTGGGCACAGAATCCGTATGCAGAGGAGCCACATACGTCGAAGATCCGCATCGTACACCACAACGACCCCCAGACGACATTGCCGCTCTGCAACTTCGATGAGAGAACGAACAAGGGCAGGCAGAATGAACTCACGTTATTGCGGTTGTATCATCAGTGACCCCATCACCCTTGGCTCCGTAGTCTTTGACATTGCGGAAGACCTGGTAAGAGCTCGAGTTGGGATTGAAGGGAGACGTTCCCTGATGCTGGATTGACTCAAGCCAGTATGGGTCCCCGTGTGCCGCAGTGCCGCCACCTAGAGGGGCAGTGCAGGACGACCCAAGACCGGAGGCAACTTGAGAGGCAAACAGGACGGTGCCAAGAAAAAGCAGCGGGCAGCGATACCACATAGAAGGATGTACAGGAACGTAGACGTGCGTGATGACGGCGGGTGTTCCACTCAGGATCCTCGGGCACTTTATATTCTGACTCCACTGGCGAGAGCATCAGTAGCTCCACATCAGAAGAGGAGTATATGGAGGGAATGTGATTGCGTATTTGTGTTTATCATCTGGATGAGGGTCATCTGTTAACTACACAATAAAAACCTCACGATCTTGTAACGCACCGCCATACGCAATCAAGCACACCGATCAGCCATCCCAAAAGAGGATGGTACAGTGCTGTATTTTGAATATACCGCCCTAGAAACGGCAGAATCATCAACCAAAGTGGCGGTCAGAATCAGCATTCCTGCGTCAGGTTGGCTCTCTTTGACCGACACAAGGATGAATCCTTTCGTCCATGCCGATGTTGTGAATTCGATAACCTGCAAGGTGAGTTTACTTCACACATGCGCGCGCGTTCTATTATGCTCAAATTGCCTAAAACACAAACTCATAGCTGAGAACGCCGGGGATAAACGGCGTCGTGGCGCAAGATCGTGCCATCTGCAACAGTCGAATGCATTGCCACATTTCATGCGTGACGCACCTGCAGAGACACTCGGCGGACTGTACCTGGAACGCCGTGATGCATTTCAAGGAATCGCATGGCACCACCATAGGCAAAGCATTTGCGAGGTGTGTGTGTCGGCGGCATTCGCTGAGAGATAATCAAGGTATGAAACGATGGGCGAATAACGGCCTACATTGTTTGCATGTCAGTGTCAGACATCATTAGAAGACGGAAATAGATCTGGCAACGCGAGTGATCACATAGTGCTTGCCGGGTATAGGATGATCCGAACTTAGCGTTGTGATACTCCGCAGTAGTTCGCCGTGCATTCGATCTGCGATACGGAGATGCGCGAATCCTTACTGAAGAAGGTCATTGACAGATTCCGGACAATAATGCAGTTGCTGAGATAGGGTAGGATTATACAGAGTAACACTGGCATGCCAATGTCAGTTTGGTAAGTTGGTATCATTCAGAAGGGGTCAAAAAAAAGTGCATTCCTACTTACTACTATACGGATTCCGAAAAAAAGAAGTTGTTGATATTTGTCGATTCGGGTATGTACCTTCCGCCACCGACGAGGAGTCAATGGCCCCCTTCCTCCGCCGGTCACAGTGCATTGAAAACTAACTTCGGAAAGGCCAATGATGCCGAGGGGATACTGACCTGCAGGGCCATCAGTAACTTTGCAAAAGTCTAATTCACTTACTTAAAATTTCCGCTGAGCATGATTAAGAAGGGAACGCTAGATCCACCGAGCCACCGCAACTACGTTTTCGGCGGTCCTGCATGAGCCGTGGCAAGTTAGTAAACATCCATGGCGGAAAATTGAGATAAATTTGTACACACCGTCAACGAAAGTCGAAAAGACTCGAATACTCACTATCTTCACCCGAATACTGGATGATGGCAGTGAGGTTTTCTTCGACCAGGAGCACAAAAATTTCATCAGACGAATTGTTGATCGGATCTAAGTAACGCCTAGTCCGAGTCGTCGCACCCCAGACGGTTTCATTAAACTCATACTGGGCTCTACCCTCTCCACCCTCACCCTCCCCGCGTTGGTGTTTCCTGAAGGAGCGCATCCACGACACGCGTGTCGACGTCGGTATATCATCTCCAGTCGTTCTCAAACGGGAGGGAGAGGTTCGCCCTAATAAGGAACCGGAGGAGGATTTGGGCGGTGGAGAGTTGGTCGGTTTCGAGCGCACTGGAGGTGTCGTCGAGGTGGAGAGTCGGTGTATGTCATCCACGCCTCAGGACGTGGCGGTTCGCCTCTCGCACATCATTCTTCTTCCTCTTCTTCTTGTCGATCCCGACGCGCATCTTGGGGTTTCACACTGGGCTTGACAGACCAGTGCCAGAGCGCCGAATAAATATGTACATCGATGAGCGGACTGGGGAGATTCGAGATAAATAAAAGGTTGATAGGAACGCACGAAATGTCCGGCATGGCTTGGCCACGCCTGTTGAACTGGACACTGAAATCGGAGCTCTTGTCAAATAAGTCGATGAGTTGCAAGTGGCGATCGCGACTCGGTAGTGCACGGACCAGGCGGCTTTGATAGATACCTAGACAACCAGATGAGACTAAATGAAAGAGCACAAACCTGAACGGGTCACTAGCCAGTCTTGGTCAACTTCTCGGTGCATGCAATGACAACGGCGGGAGGTAGTGTTCACGATGGAGGTCGAAGCATACAATTGAACGCATGTGGATCACGTAGTAATAGGCTCACCCAAGGCTTCCGTTCGAGACTCCGAGTAGGTCCATTGTTACTGTCATCTCGTACATATCCCTCAAATTCCTTTGGAGGGTGTCAGGATAGGGCACTTAGCCTCGTCTACCAGTGTTGTCAAGGTCAAAATTTGACCACTAGTCTATAGAGGTTGTACCACCTGGTCAGTGACGCTGTCGTCTCACCAACAGCCCATCACAACTTTGGGGTCCGTGAACATGACGCATTATGTAAACGAGTCAACCTTGCCTTCGGCACGCCTCGACCTCATTTCTCGTCATTAAAATTAAAGGAAAGCCTCAGTATGTCCGCACCCTTCCCTTCCCTTCCTTTTTTTCCAGTTCTCCGAAAAACTCGCGTTCCCTTGGCCGGCAACTCGACGCGCATTCATGGGTCTCGTTCACTCCCTCTTCTCGCCCTGCGCACGATGCTGGGATGCCGGCGACACTCACATCGTCATCTCGCCGTCTGGAGGCTGGGTTCACGCGCACGCGCGCCCCAAGATTTTGTTCTACGACAAACACAAGCCGTATTACGAGTTTACGAATTTCTCGCCCCACGAAGTGGTGTACGACGGGAAACGCTACCCTACGAGCGAACATCTCTTTCAGGCGTTCAAGGTGAGCCCTTTTTTTTGGGGGGGGGGACGTGAAATGGCATTATGGAAAGGGGAATGTAAAGCTGACGTGGTTGGATTTGGACAGTTTCTCGACGGACATCCGCAGATCGCGGAGCGTATACGAACGTCTGGTCCGAAACCGATGGTTGCTTTTGACGAGGCGCACCGGCACAAGACGGCCGTGCGGTCAGACTGGTCGCATGTCCATGTTGCCAAGGTATGTCCCTCCCGACCCTCCTACTCGACCTCCAATGGACGCGTCTGACATGACTCGTCCCTTGTTCTCGATGACGATTTACAGATGGAAACAGCGTTGAAACTCAAGTTCACACAGCATCAAGATCTGAAACAGATGCTCCTCGATACCGGCGACGCAGAACTCGTCGAGGTATGTCCATGTCATCCCTCCACATTCGATACGCACAATCTCAAGGAGGGTGACATCATTTTATTTTTATTTTCTATTTTTAAAAAAGGATTCACCTCGGGATTGGTTCTGGGGAATCGGCGCGGACGGAACGGGAAATAACGAGTTGGGCAAGGCGCTGATGCGCCTGCGTGGCGAGCTACGTGTGTTTGCGTTCCTTGTTTCTCGTGGCTTGTTCGGTGTGCGATGCTCAAGAGTAGGACGTTGCTCTGGCAGGGAATGATCCTAGCGGGGGTACTCCAATGCCGGCGCCGGCTTCGACCCCGAATCATCGCTCTCACGGTCGCGCCAGCACAAACAAGCGTCAAGCATCGCGTACTCACGTGTTGGGCAGTCACGGTTCAACGCATGGGATGTGTGAGGTCGGTCATTTGTTGCACCTTGCCATACGGACCCTTTTTCGCGCTCACCTTTCTCTATCTCTGTCTCGCCGTCTCTTCTAGTTTTGTCGCGCCAAACCAACCTATCAACGCTCCAACTACTGCAGTCGTACGTGTGCAGATAGTGCTGCGACGATGTGCAAAGTGAGTGGGTCTTGGTTTTCGCTCTCGTGCGATCACACAACGGGAATGGCTTGTTGACCTATCATGTAGTACTGTCGGAGGAAACCGAGGGCCAGGGGACAAAGTGCCTATTGTTCGCGGACCTGCGCCAACAAAGCACGTGGCAAGTAACACGTCTGGCGAATGCCCCCACTCGATCTCGTTTTTTCTTGTCTTGACGTTTGGTTGATATTCTGTGTGCCGTTGGCTGGTTCATCAGTCTGACTTTTTTTTTTATCGTATTCTATTTTACTTTTTATTTTTTCTCTTATTTGCCGCATGCTACACATACGACCCCGTGTCATCATCTCAATGCAACCCCGGAAATAGTTTGTACTGGACCCTCCCAGCCCATGCCTCCCACTCCCCCTTGAACCGTGCTTTCAATCCTCGCTCCTCGTCCCGGATTCTCCACACCGCGCCAACCGTGCTCAGGATGGCGCAAGCGAGCGCTACCGTGCGCATCCACACACTCACCCTCTCAGCGATACCCCAAGATGACACTCCGCTGGAGCTCAACTGTATCCTGAGCGTGTCGAGATGAAGTACGACGAGACCCGTCGTGCACAGGACAAGCCCTGCGTACCCCGGATGCCGGACGAACGCGTAGGGTCCGGTCGTGATGAGCGCGTGGGCATGCCCTGGGCTGTGTGGGTGGTTTCGTGCGCTTTGGTAAGATTTGCACGGGCCTGTGCCTAGATTGGGGCAGGCGTAGAATTGACCGAGGGAGCGGTAGGCGGTGCGACGGAGGAGTGCGCCTGTGATGGCGAGCGTCGTTCCCGCGATGGTCACGAGAGGCAAGGGCGGCAGGAAAGGTAGGGGAAAGGATGAGGGTAGGCTCTGGCACTGACCCAATCCCGATGTCGGAGGTCTGACCCAGGCGAGGAGTGCGCTCGTAGGAGGGGGGATAGAGATGGGAAGTGAAAGTGGGGAGAGCGCGGGGGACGAGATGGCGGGGACGTTTGGCGCGAGCAAGACGAGCGTGTCTGTGACGGCGGAGGCCCAGTAGAGGCCCTAGGGATTCAACGTGGAGAACGTGAGGACAGGGGGACGGGAATGGGTGGACGCACGGACCTTTGTGAGTACGGCAGTGATGAACCGAGCCGTAGCGCGGATGGCGCGCCTATTATCAGCTGTGTCTGGATCTGGATCGGGTGTGAATGAGATGGGACCGGTGGGGGGCGACATGGAGATATGGAAGGCGAGCGCGGCAGCGAGAGTCGTGGTCATGATGGTATTGAGTTGCGCAGGGGAAAAGGTTCTTGAACGCTCGATGGCTGTTTATGTATGGTGGGCATGGCACAGCGAGCGTGATGAGGAGGTAGTAGCGGTGTGATATGAATGGAAAAACCCACGTGCTATGGATGGCCGCTAGCCGGGACCGAGGTTAATTATAACGCCACGGTAGTCAGGTGAGCAGATCATCTACATTGCTCGTGGAAAGGTGCGCAACCAATACACTGCCTCTGATGTCGATGAAACACCGACGGGGCCAATGTATGCAAGGTTCGTATGTACTTACACGCAAACGATAGCCCTGTACAGTACGGGCGACATACGGTTAACCCGGCGCGACTCATCTAGCTGCAGCCTCACCTATATTTATGCGCTCAAATCGATGAAATCGATAAAGTATACGGGGATACATGTTCGGTCCAAACACGATGGATGTGCTCAAACCCCCTCTGCAATGAGTCTCTCCGGATTCTCCACCCACCCCCGCCACGTCTCCACAAACGCAGCCAATTCAGCCCCCTCGACGACCCGATGATCTGCACTCCAACTTACGTCCACCTTGAGCCGTCTTTCCCCACCCCCACTCGTCGCATCCCACACCCCCTCACTCACATCCCACACCCATCGCGCCCGTCCAATCGCCACGATCGCCACCCCACCCCCTGGGACAAGCACCGGACTCGCGTGCTCTCCCTGCCCGATCGCACCAACGTTGCTCACGCTAATCGTCCCGCCCCGTCGTGGCATCTCGCGCGGCGTCAGTCCACACGGTACTTGGCGACCCAGATACGCGAGGTGCGCCACACGCGAGGCGAGTCCGTGGATCGAGAGCGTCTGTGCGGCGCCGATCGTCGGCGTGTAGAGCCCTGTCGGGGTGGTCAGTGCCAGGGTGACGTCGGCTGTGGGGCGAACGGTGAGTGTCGGCTTGCTATTCGCGCTCGCGACCGAGGCGGGCGTAATGGACGCGCGGAAGAGGGGCCATTCCATCATGGCATTAGCGAGCGTTTTAAGCAGGAATGGGAGATATGTCAGTTTGGAAAATGTAGCGCCCTCTGGGATGGGTGGCGGGCCGGGTGCCGGGTGAAGCGCGGAGGGGTTGACCATCTGTGACGTGCGCAAGCGCACTGGGGTCGATGATGGCGGTAGGTAATGGGCTGGGATGTTCGCATTCAACAACGGTAGTACACCATGGAAGCGCGTGAGATCAAGCGAGGTAGAGTATCTATAGCAGACGTCAATAATACATTGCTCGTCGACATGAAAACACGTACCCGAATCTGGGTATCTCGAGACTCTGAGAAACATGGATAGGATAATCAGCCACACGAAGGAGACGACTGCGGGACGACGCACCTGCGTCATCACCTTCCACATTCCATACCGCGTCCTGCCCAACTCGATCACGACATCCTTGTCCTCTGCCTGAGCAGCCTGGCTCGCCGTTGCTGCTTCTACCCCAGGGACGAAACGTCCTCGATCAACGAACGCCTCGACGTCCTTCTTCTCGACACGTCCGTCCCGTCCACTGCCCGGTGCGAGAGCAGAAATATCAACGCCCTGCTGACGCGCAAAGTGGCGCACGGAAGGCGTAGCAAGAGCATGGTCTGACGCCGACGACGCAAACGACATCGACCCCGTATTCGTCGGATCGAGTGGATGCTTGTTGTCCGTACGCCGTACGCTCACCTCCGTATCTCCCTCCACCTCACCCCGCTCCCAACGCCTCGTCCCGCTCCCCTCCACCGACACGACCGGATCTTGCGTCCTCTCTGCGATAGGCATAGGCGTCACTGACGCGTCCGAGTTCGCCTGCGGAACATCCTCCTCCTCCTGCTCGACCTCGATAACACACAGCCCGACGCCTACTTTCGCAATCTCGCCTTCCTGCACCAAGAGCTGCTTCACGACCCCGTCAAACGGCGAGGTAATCTCGACGCTCGCCTTGTCGCTCTGGACCTCGCACAGCGCATCGAAACTCTGCACGGACGACCGCTCCTTGACGGACCTGCAAAAAAAAAAAAAAAGGACGCCACCGCGTGGATTCAGTCGAGGTTAGAAGAGAGATAAAAGTGCGTCGACGGACCACTTGAGGACTTCGCATTCGGTGATGCCTTCGCCGATGTCGGCGAGCTTGAAGGTGTGGAGGACTTTGCGGGCAGCGAGGAGGGCATGGGCGGTGTGGAAGTGGGTGCGGAGGAGTGGACCACGGACGAGGGCGCGTCGGATTCGAATGGACACGTTCATCGTGAGCATGACATGGACCGTAGACGCAACGCACAAGATCCGATTGCTGGGAGGACTTGATTATGTAAGAGTTGGCTCCTCGGGCCGGAGTCCCTCAGGGGTAGTACCAGTTGGCGTACATCCGCTCATGACTAGCTTCAAGTTGCTCAACTCTCATTGTATTGATACTACTGTCGACCGGAGGGACGCTTTGTCACAGCGCTTGACCTAGTTGTGAACGATTCAACCGGTCGCCCTCCAACGGGCCTCAGTACTACTAGTAGCCAGGCTCGTAGTATGGAAGGACTTATCATCATCATGACCGTCGTGTCTCCCATACGTCCCAGCGTAAGTGGATAATTACTCTCTCCAATAAATAATACAATGACACTATGAAAAGTCCGCTCTCCATCGACATGGGGTTTCGGAGGATACAGTTACGCTGCATACCCGCCAATGTTCATCGACATCGTCGCTTCGTCAGAACCTGCCAGCGTAATTGAAGCGCCAGGCGTGGCAAACCGCATCTTGCACAACTCGTCCGACCCCCGCGTTGTCATCACACGTGTTGCAGTCTCCGTCGTCCAAGCTTTACCCTGCGAGACCCGGAACACGATGAGTAGCGTGGCGATAGTCTGTCATGGTGGATGAGAAAAGAAGACAGTAAAGCGCTCCGAACAAAGCCCAAACCTGGATTTGGCTCAAGGACTGTAGGAACACCTGCGATACTGCATTTCCAGTCGCGAACAGGGCCAGAAAAGCGATTGAAACGGCGGAGTAGATCGAGGCGGATTCGATGGTCATCGCTGTAATTGACGTGTAGTGCGTCCCGTATTTTGAGCCCAGCACGGACACGACGCGATGTCTCATGGCCAGCAAACGGAGAACGATGGCAATGGTAAGAATGATGTTCAATGCGAGCGAGAGACTGAAAAAAGGCAGCGTAAAATTGATACCGCCCGCGACATAGGGATTCGTGGTCGACACTTGAATGAGGAACATGATCCCCATGACTGCGTTTTCGTAGCAACTGTCAGGCATTCTCCCAAGTTTAGAATGGAACCCGAGATACTGACCCACCGACCCTGCGAGCAATAGGCAAGGGAAGAACACCACGGTCCAGATAGGGAACCGACATTCCTGATAAATGACTTTGAAACGCCACACCTGACGTTGGGATAAGCCGTCAAGTAGACCATCCGATTTCATGCATACTGACCACCAAAGCGTCTGACAACCAGTTAGACAGAACAAACACTACGTTGCCCGTATCATCTATAGGGATCGAGAACATGTTGTTCTCGTACGCGCTTGGACCACCCGGATAATTACGATCGTCGATGAACGCCATTTGCGTGAATGCCGCGAGTGAGATCATGAAGATGGTGCCGAGAATGAAGGAGAGGGTGATATAAATCAGCAGAGGTAACCGTTTTCTGAATTCCGCATGGCTTTTCTCGCGAACGAGCCCGTGGAAGGACAAGAAGTATAGCGAGGCGGTGATACCGTAGGCGATGGAGCTGATAATGACACCTTGAAGCCAGCATCTCTCCGAGAAGAGAGTTTGAGCGTCTTCACTTGGGACCCAACTCGAGTTGGACGACATGTCAGTTAGGAAGGCAGGCACGATCAGCAGTGAGGGGGGAGTGGGTATATGTCTTGATCACGGTGACCTGGCTGATAACCTGTTTCCAAATGAATGGCAGTGCAGCGAACGTATCCGAACATCCAACTGCCAGACGACCCATCTGTCACTTACCTTGCCGCGCCTGAACCAGGACTTTTACGCCTCATGTTGCCTTGGTACAGCATCCGTTTGATAACGGTTGCTTTATTTCGAGTGGCTCTACCGGAAGTCAGCATTTGAACCTGATTCTTAATTTCTCTTCTTGCCAGCCGTCGCGCGGGTCTTTGGCTAGCCACGGCTCTGAACTACCTGTGGCGACGTTGTTCGGAAATAACCCTTCACACCGGTCTTTGCAGATAGGCAAATGTGGCGATTGATCATGACACCTGAGACAAACGTCAAATAAAACCCGTGGGACATGAGTCAATCCATATCCACAAATAAATTAAATTTCGCCCCTGTGCACAGGTTTTGACTGCCAAACTGTCGGAAATTCCAGATATTTTGTGACCAAAATGAAGAGTATGATGACGCAAATTTACTACTAAAATAGCTCGGTCATTGAATATTTTGCATTTCAATATTTTCATGACACTTGTACCTGACAACATGGAAAGGAAATTTTATACTTGCCATGATTGCATTTGTCGAATGATCTGCATTTTAAAAGATCCATTCATCTCGCCTCCGATTTGACCGGTTCAGCCCAATATCCAGCGATAGAGGTCAGGATTTTGTTTGCGTACATTTTATCGACTCTGACTGTTCGTCGTCGTCTTGGGTGCGATTACGACGCTGTGCTTAACTGCGGACGAATGTCAACGACACATATTGGCACAGCCCACTGGCAGTCACTCTCGTATACCAACCGGGCAGAGCTTTTTGAGCAGCTCGAGTCTAATGTAAGTCAACCTCATGATCCGAGTCATCGCCCCATGATTTCCGTTTTTTGCTACAAGTCCAAGCACGACTTTCAACGGCGTGTGATAAAGTCGTCAAGCGGTATTAATGTCACACACGCCACGAACGTCATGTAGATCGGCGAGTTACGGGGTAACGTTTTCCGCGGTCGATGGAATTTCTCCAGAGTGTGAACAATATTAATCGGTTGTCGGGTCGGTCAAGATGGCCGCGGTCCAATCCGTAGACAAATCACGCCACGATCGTCGATGCTTTTTAATGTTTCAGGCAGTGAAGCGATGTCATGAGGTGGACTTCTGTCACTGTACGTGAGTCGGTGTTGTCGAGGCAGCGCACTTGCTGGTTTTGCGGCCATGTATGTATTTGGGAAATGTTCGTCGCAAAAGGCATGTGAGGCTACGTGGCAAGAAGGAGGTCAGCAGTCCACCATCATTCATACATCATCATTCAGCCCCAAAGCTGGCTTTGTGGGTCCTTTCTACGTCATGATTCATCACCCAGCTTCGCCAATCCGGACGAACAGCGTCATACTTTCTCTCAGTCTTTCTTGTTGGGTCGACCGAATGTTCTATTCACGCTTGTTGATATTGCACAAAGCTGACTGCCACTGCTCGATTCTTCTGACGAACGGTGTGGACGACGAAGTGCAAGATGGTGTGTAGGGCTGTTCTTTACGAAGATCCTAAAAGTGCAGCATTTTTCGAAGAACTTGATGTTACTTCGAGATCGTTGGGAGTTTCTTGACGGAGCCTGGATGACATGGCAACTAACGTCGATAGGGTAATGAACGTAGCGTTCTCTTGCGGTATCGACGCGCACGCGCCAAATCCCTGACTCCAGGGAAAAGACATACTGTTGGCCCATTTTGCCCAAAACACGGTTGCGTGATTATTGGTGTCGGCCTGCTAGAGACGCGTTACTTTATTTCAAGACATTGTACGCATCATGGAACACTCCTCTCGTATCTGCTCGGTTTGCAGTACCACCATAGGCGAAAGCATATGTGTCCTGTATGTTTCAAATGTCACCATTTGCAATGTCCAGCACTGCATGTATATGACTCAGAGAGTTGGCTGCCACTATCCAATACTGAGTCAGTGCATGAAAAAGGCTGATGCGGCCAGCAGGATTCGAACCTGCGCCCTCAAAGAGGAACAGATTTCTAATCTGTTGCCCACTCGGCTATAGCGCCATACTTGGCATGCTGCTGACGCAAACAGCAGCCGCCAACACGAGCATCGCGGCGGCGAGAAAACAGTTTCAAAGATGAGGCCTTGAGGCCCGAGGTTTGGTGACTTCAGGAGTTACACATAATGGCCAAGGAAACATTTGTCGCATGGAGTTGTATGAAAAAGTTTGATGCCAGCAGGGCGAACCTGCACCATGATCAGAGAGGACCAGGTCTAAGAGTCTCTTGTAACATACTGTATGAGGCACGGAGTACGTATCATGCATTGAACACTCTTCCCCGAGCCGCCGTATGACCCCCACAGCTACCAAGAAGGCCCCACAGGTGACGGAAACGAGCGGGACGATGCGAACCGGCGGTGATGACGAGGGCGAGGACGAATAGGTATTGCGTCGATGTCGCATGTGGAGGGAAGGTGGCCGAGGTAGGTGAGGACGAGGCATGCGCGAGGCGCGTCGTTGTCGTCATCGGATGCAAGTGCATGAGCATGCGTGAGCACCGTGACAGACATAGACATTACTGTCCAAGTTACTGTCTGCGTACGGCCGCGTGCTTGCGCGCATGCAGATGTGGTGGTGTGGGGTGTGGCATGGCCGTGGTGGAGGATCAATGAGGTCTTGAGCTTGAGGTGTCGTCCTATGGGAATTTCATTTCATATTTTGTGTCGGGTGCTTGTGATGAACTTGCAATTAAATATCGTCCCAATGAGTGGCCATGCCGACTCAGTAGGCAGGCGCACGCGGCGAACAAACAAACAAACAAATAACCCGGTACAGCTATTATGGTGAAAGATTCACACGCGATAAATCCATATGCTGATGGGAAAAAATTCTGGCATGCCCTCCACTTTGTGGGAGTCGGGGACAGTGAAAGCGGCGCGTCAACTTGCCACTTTGTCGCGAACGACAAGTGGCATGCCCCTCAAGATACTCCCAGATCGCTTCGCCGACGCCACTCACCAGACGCCGATGCTGAATGCGACCTCGCCCCTTTCAGCGGCGCAGTGCGGTCCCTACTTACAACTATGTCACCTCCGACTCACCCTTCTGTGCACTGTCAAGAACTTCTCCGAGTCCTCGATGTCAGTGATATTAAGGGTTCAGAGAAGTTCTTTCAACACCAAGTACCATCGCCCGTTCGAGGCGAGCAAACTGATCGCCACCAATAAAGAGCTACGATTTATGCTCGCTCCTGCCTGGCAGGAGAAATCATACCGCCAAATCCGGAACCTCGGTATGTTCGCGATCGTCTACGACGATTGTCAGGTTCATGTCCACTGCATAGCAATCCCCTGCCCTAGTGACAGTGATTATTGACTCCTCGCTTGGTGAGTTTTGATGCTGCACATCTCCCGTTCCGTTCATTACTTAATCGTGCACCCTAGAAGAGGGCCTTACAGAGAGCCCAGTGGCGACGTCGTCCGGTCAATCCGCGCAGTTCCTGGCCATTTCCGCGATTGCGAATTTGGGCGATAACATCGTGTCGACGTAAGTCCTCATTCATGTCTTAACTTTCCACATGTCGAAACGCTTCTCAAGCGTTGCTGTGTACCAGGACATCCCTCTACGGCGGGGTACGCACCGAATTTCGTTTACCTTGATCTGACCCATCCTGATCTGTCTTCGTTAGACATACAACCAGTTCAAAGGTTTGAATAATCCATCCATCTCAAGACGTGTGGTTATAAGTAGTCCACAGTGACATATGGCATGGGCATCAAGTTCGTCAACGGGGATGATCCCAAAGACTTCGAAGCGGCCATCGACGAGAGGACGAAAGCGATCTTCGTCGAGAGTATCGGTAATCCCAAATACAACGTTGCCCCAATACCCGAGCTCGCCAAGGTAGGCTGACTGTACATCTGGGCACATCCATTGGCGATGACGCTCTTGGGGTAGTATTAGATCGCCCACGATAACGACGTCCCGTTGATAGTCGACAACACCTTCGGCATAGGGGATATTTGTATTTGCGTAGTGCAGTGCCAGCAAACAGACCGAACGATCGCGGTGTCTTCATTGGCTCTGGTATGTATGTTCTTTGTCCGATCGGCAACTCATGACCGTGACAGGCAAGTTTGATTAGACTCGTGATATTCCCGTAGAACTCTTGCGTGATCTCTGGCCCGCATTGAACCCCTTGGAGCGTTCCTCCTCATTCAAGGTCTCGAGCCACTCAGTCCGCATGTCAGAGACACTGCGATAACACGTTAGCGCTAGCAACGTACGTCACCCATTTCATTCTTACGTCCATCCAAACGTTTCAGCTTACTCAAACCGTGCCACCCACACTCCTAGCTGGCTCACAAGGCACCCCAAAGCCGCATGAGTGTCGTATTTGGGCCTCGAGAATTATCCTCACAATGGCGACCATAACGTTGCGAGCAAAGCGGTGGATGGGCTCCAACTTACGAGAAACCTCGCCAACCTGGGCGATGCCTAGACGCTCGGCATCACCAAACTCTTGATCATCGGGCCATTACCCCAAATTTATGAATAGGTTGACATGGATCATCCACGGAGGAGTTTGACATTGAAATAGTTCCCCGATCTTCAAGTCTAGATAACTGTAAATAATGGGTTCGAACCGGATACGTGTTGATGGGCAGGAGTAGGTAGTCAAGATGTGCCTCGTAAGTACCTCGGGCTGAGTGCGGGCGTGGAAAGAGCGCTCATCATGATGATCTTCGATTTTCAAATTAGCAACTTGTTCAAAAGACCGACCAAGTTTTTGATCCATAATTGAATGTGTTGGTATGTCTCATGGGTATTCCAAAGGTACCAACATGTTTCTGGTAGCTAACTGGGAGTGGGTAATATTTCTTAATGCTGCTGATTGTGAGTCACTGTACCCTTGATTTCTTTCCTCTGGACCATGATTTCAATAACAGATGTGATGATCTTGCGGGTTTATGCAATGTGGAATTAATCCAAATGGATTCTTCGCGTCCTCTTGTTCATCTACATTCCACAAGTCATTTATGACCTAATATCAGGCCTCCTTGTCATTCCCAACTTGAACGCATATATCTCGGGTATGTCTTGAGCCAATTTCATGCATCACTGCAATCTCACAGAGGTGGCCCATCTTTTGCCACTCTTTCTCAAGTCACAATTGTCGAAATTGTTGATATCTCTTTCTGCAATTTCTCGTTGAGCAAAACCCTTTCCAAGATTGATGCTTTTAGCCAATTTCCGCGATTTGCTCTGGGTGCTGCACTTTTGATTCTCGCTGTCACGCAAACCTTGAAGCAGTCAGTTAACATGTACAAAGCAACCAAGCAGTGGCAGCCCAACCGGTACATGCAACAACTTGTGAGAGATGGAATTGTTTATTTCCTTGTGTACGTCTTGTGTCAATTCCACACCCTCATTTCCATTCGTCACCATCTTACTTGGCTAAGAACTAACCACTCAGTTATTTCATTCCGAACTGCTAGGGTCATGCTTTTCAGTATTAATTCTATACTCGGTGACACGACTTCACTAAGCGGTTCTTTTCATCTCTTCCTGGACTTGTTTTCTTACATAGCTCTATTTCCCATGATGCCTCAGTTCATCATCAGTGTGCGAGAGTTGTATGACCATGGACGCTGGGATGTCGCCCTGGAGCAGGATGAAATAGCGGAGGCGATTCGACTCGAACTGTTAAGAGATAATGCGAGTCAGGTTTGAACATGGATTTTTGGTTGTCCTTAGGATGAGCGCCTCGATGAATAGCAGAGGATCATGGTGGTATTCTCAACAGCGACTCAAATATTTATTTTATCTATGCATACAGTCCCTCGTCTTCTGAGCTCAATGTATTATCTATCTCCCAACGCCGCACAATGTAGGGATTGTCTAGACCGTTGGCCGCCCTCACCGGCACCCACCACCAGAACGTATCGTTCGTCGATCAGGTCCCTCTCATCTTTTGCCAGATCTGTCCCAGTGCGTACACAAGATGGACGGGACATGGTTCTCGAGCGAATGGATGTAAGCATCACTACAGAAAGGTAATTTACAGCGTCCTTTGAGCAAAGTACTATGGTTCGTAGGTAACGACCTGTGCCCCGAACATCCTCGAAAGGTTGCCTCTGCATCCCCAAGGAGAACCTGCAAAAGCTGCGGGTCCTGTGCGGAGAGTTCGTGATCTCTTGCTAGACATGTCGTTCTTATCTTCTAACTGACTCTTTCCAACTGGGGCAAGTGGTGCGTGCCGCGGAAAATCAGAAGGCAGGCAAACAAGGCCGATAATCGTCGTCCTGGTTCCGATGAGGAGTTCTGTAAGTAGCTTGGCTCGGAAGATCCCCCCGAAAGCAGGAGGTAATAACTATACGTCCAAGATACGCTGAGGTCAACGACGAACATGATCTGGCCGAACAGCGTTCCTTGGGGAATGAGGACAAGCTGGGCCACGCATTTCGCGAGGTGAAGAAGCGAGCACATACGGAATATAGTCATACTACTTATCAGACCAATGAATTCGAAGGCATCGACATCACCCTATGGCTGTTGGGACGAAATAGAACACGTTTTGGGATGGTTCTTGACATGCCAAGAGCACCGTAAAGTGAAATGTGTCTGGATTTACAGTGGTCCAGCCTCCCACGGGCGGTGAGTTCTGTAATGACCGCCGTACTATTGGCAGCCTCCAGCCCGTTAAGTTGTGCCAGAAATATCCTGTCCTTGATCACCAACGTTCGTCAACTCTCGTCCAAGACCGGCTGTCAATGAGAGGGTGCCTGGGTCTCCGTCGACTGGGCCATGACCATTGCCGAACAGGAACAGAGTATTCACAAGACGCCACCTTTGAATGACCCCAAGTGGTATACAGAAGCAAGAGGGCGAGGCTGGGATCCGAGTAAAACTGAGGGGGTTCACGACTAGTGATGCACAAGCCGAATGCCGTTTTGTCGTAGATGCCGGGCTATTGAACGACATGAATTGATAAGAGAGGCATTGTTGAGAGGCAGGTGACTGTATGTGGCAGAGAGTTTCCCTCCGGGCCCTCTGAATCTGACTGGTCGCGTTTTCTTGAACAGTCTTGACTCTTGTCCACGACGACGACGAGACCATGTGACACAGCGTGTGCCTCTGAGCAGCCGCACGTTCGTTGTTCGCCGCACTATTAACGACAGTTCACAACCTTCAAAATGCTGATCACTCGCAGGCAATCCGACCATGAGCCGTGAGCTGTCACCCATCATCGTGATGCTGCAACTCACCCTTCTCGTGGCAGTTGCAACCGCCTTCCTCGGCGTTGACGCCCAGTTCATCGACCTTACGAACATTTCTACACCCTGGTCGTGCCTTGCAGAGTCCACCGGCGTGCACGTTCCTGGTACTGTCCCCTGCAACCCTTATGAACCCCTCCAGCAGCACCTCGCTTTTGCTGGCCCGACCGGTATGACCGTCAGCTGGAGCACTCACGCCCAGCTCGATACTCCGCAGGTCTGGTACGGCGAGTCCCCCACCGCCCTCACCAACGTCGCCACCGGAAGCTCGAGTACCTATCCTACCTCCCGTGTGTGGGATAACCACGTCAAAATCACCGGACTAAAACCAAACACGAAATACTGGTACCGTACCTCTTACCAGTTCAGTTCTTTCTCCATCCTCGTCTCTGTTTCGGTTCTCTCACCACCATTTTGGCAGAAACTGTGTCGGGTGTGCATACAGAGCCACCGACACCTTCACCACTGCTCGTGAAGCGGGTAATGAAACTCCCTTTACAGTGGCGGTCGTTATCGATCTTGGTTTGATGGGTGCTGATGGCCTCAGCACCAAGGTCGGCCCATACGGCGGTGCAGCGAACCCACTCGGCCCCAACGACCTTAACACGATCCAGAGTCTCATCGAGAACCAGGAGTATGCCCTTCTTTCAACCAGTCTACCACTCTTCCCGCTCATCCCTTTCCCAGTACTTATGAATTCATCGCTCATTTCGGTGATATTGCTTATGCCGATTACTTCATCAAAGAGAGTTGGGAAGGCTACTTTGGCAACAACAGCCTTGTCCCAAATATGACGAGCGTCGTCGAAGGCTACAATGTCTTGCTCGAGCAGTTCTATGACCAGATGACGCCCCTCACTAGCGCAAAGGCCTACATGGTTGGTGTAGGAAATCACGAGGCAAGTCTCCCGTTCTGACCTCCCCATCCTTATGCTCATCACATATACACCTTCAGGCTAACTGTGATAACGGGTAAGCTTCGCATACATGTACTTGGGTCTCAAGATTTAACTCAGCTCACTCTCAGTGGAACCACGGATTCCGTCAACAATATCACTTACACCACCTCCATTTGTGTTCCAGGCCAAACAAACTTTACCGGATACAGTGAGTCCAACCATCACCATCCCATTTCCCTCTCCTCGTGAACGAATCCGATTTCCATCCCACAGTCAACCACTTCCGCATGCCCGCTGACGAATCCGGTGGCGACAGCAATTTCTGGTACTCCTTCGACTACGGCCTCGCCCACTTCGTTATCCTCGATACCGAAACGGACCTCCCCGTTGGTATCCAATCGCCGGACGAAATCGGGGGTTTCGACGCCGGCGCGAACAGCGGTCCATTTGGATACCCGAATCAGCAGTACGACTGGTTCGAGAACGATCTCGCCTCTGTCAACCGCGGAAAGACACCTTGGGTGATTGTCGGTCTTCATCGGCCATGGTACGTCGGCGGCCAGAACGACTCAGCGGACGTCTGCTTGCCCTGTCAGCAGGCGTTCGAACCATTGATGGTCAAGTACGGCGTCGACCTTTACATGCAAGGACACATCCACGTGAGCTCCTTTATTTTTGTTCTGAGGTCGAAGATGTATCTTTTTATTTATTTCTCAAGTAATGCTGACGCTACCCTGGCCATCCACAGCTTTACGAGCGCAACACCCCGATCGCCAACTGTAGGTACTAACCTACACGTGGACGCCGGATCCAAACTGACTCGGTTCCTGTTTCCAAGACTCGGTCGATCCCGCAGGACTGAACAACCCGACTGCACCCTGGAACATCGTCAACGGTGCCGCAGGTCACTACGACGGTCTTGACACATTGATGACGACCCCGTACTACTCTGTCAAGGCTTTCGATAGGTGCGTTCTTCCTCCTCGTCCGCGCATCCTTTCTTTCTTCCCTCGTTGGCATGATCTTGATCTTCTTTTTGTCTGCGGTGGGTCGTACATGGGCGCTGACGATGACGATGACGGCGTTCCGCGCACACAGTGCCTATGGCTGGTCCCGACTGACGTTCCACAACCGAACACACCTCACGCACGAGTTCGTCGCGAGCGCAAACGGAAGCGTCCTTGACACCGCGACCTTGTACAAAGCGCACGATTTCTCTTAACGGAGATGGTCGAGGAGATTAGGATACGACGCGAGGCATCGTTGTCTGTAAATAAGAATTTTTTTTAAGAAAAAAAAAAGCAAAAGTATATTGTTCCATGCACGTGTGCAGATAGTGGTGTGAAGCCAGTTCACCACACCCGGTTCCAGTACCTACTCAATACGACGAGATTCACGACATTGTATCCCGCTGCAAAACGACGTATGTGACCAACTACAAGATGATATTGTCCAACGATCTCGTCAAGGTCTTTTACTGTCACATTTGATGTAAAGAAAAAAGGTATGGCATATGGGTGGAGGATGATCAAAAGCATAGGTACATAGATGACAAAAATAGTGGTCAAGATAGCAGCAACGTGTGCGTCAAACGCATTCATTCATGCACGGATGGGCCTCACCGACGCCGGCATCGGTCGTCCTCTCGGCCTCGGTCGATTCAGTCGTAAACCATCCGAAGGCCTGTACCAATCCAATCATCTTCAGTTCACGCCATAGCCCGGGCCGAAAAACAACACTCACGTCATCATGGCTCCTTGCGAGACATTTGCTGCAGCTGGGGCTCCAATGTTGATGTTACCAATGGTTGTGTTATTCTCCTTATTCTCAGCGCCGTTCCGGCCCGTGTTCTTCTTTGACCATCCAAACGTGCCACGTCGTGTCGTCGATCCAACATGAGGCCGAGGTGGAACACCAAAGATACGTCCAGGCTTGTCTGGAGAGATGACGCATTCCTTTGACTCCGCAGGCACTGTCGACAGTATATTCGGGTTGACCGTGATTTGTTGCAATGCGGTGGAAAGTGGCAAAGACCGACGAGGTGCGGCGTTGTCGATAGATGTGGCGAGAGAAGCCGCAACTGTCGCCCGTAGATGTTCTGTACCAGGGGATGACGTGAACGACGTCTTGACGGTTCGAGGGTACGGCGAGGGCCGACTGTTGACCCGTGATCGCACGCGATGAGGGCGAAGGTCAGACGGAAGTGGACCAAAGGTTTGTAGCGAATGTTCTAACATCGCTTTCATTCCTGACGGATGTCGTGGAGGGTCAAACGCTAGCGAAGGTGTCAACACCAAAAAAATTATGCATGCAAACGACTCACATTGAAGCGCGAAAACCGAAAACGGCGTGTCCAGCCATGTGCGTTTGCTCTCCGTGACCGCGTCGTCGGCTTCGTCCCGGAGAGCATAATACCTTCTGAGCGCTGTGATCCCTCGCTCGTCATCCCATAACGAATACGAGTCCACGGACGACGTTTCGGGATCCACAACGTACACTTGGGGCTGATCCATTGTTTTCGCCTCAACTTCAGCGAGCTTGATCGTATTAGGTGTGGAGCCTAGGGCCGAGTGTTCAGGAGAACTCTTGTGCGACAGCGGCGAGGTGAATTCCTCCTCTATTGTTTCGTAGACGGAGGTTCGTGATGCGCGAGCTTGGGATATACGTCGGCGGTGGCTGTGACCGCGTACGTGAGGACGGGCACGATCAAAGGTGGCGTTGGATAATGGTTGTGTGGCGTTTGAAAGCAAGACATTCAGTTGCGATAGATCGATACTAGACAACGATCCCTCCGAGAACGAAGAGTAACCGTCCGAAATGGAGAGTGGGGGTGTTTCCGCCCCTGAACTCGACGTACAGGTACTCGACCGGGAGCGATTGGCGCGGTTGGGCCGAGTGAAAACGGGCAATCGGACTACAGCATAAGGTGAGCACCATACCTCATGTATCGCATGTGATACTTACACGAACCTGAGAGATCCTCGCCGTCTCCCATCAATGCGGTGTTCTCGAGGCTCTGGCGCTCGAGGAGACCGTGCTTTGCGCGAATCATGCGTTCGTCCCCAAATTTGAACGAGTTCACGGTGGAGGCGATTGAAGGTTTCGTTTCGATAACGCGCGACATCACCGGAGACTCGTGATCCTCCGGGTGGGCACTCTTGATGCGGCTGAATACTGTTTCAGGAGGGTTGGCAAGAATGTTTTTGCGTCGCTCTGCTTGGATGCATGGTGAAGTGCCGATCATTGATGTCACAGAACGGCGCCGTACGTGACCACCACCCAGCATCTGATCATGTATTAGATAAAAATATTGAATGAAGAGGGAAATTTACAGAGATCATCGTGTCGTCTTCCTTGGGCGGGCTATGCACGCTCTGGATGCTCAGGCTTGAAATAGGGCGATAACGGGGAGGCTTCGCGGCAGCGTTGTCCGACTGTTGTTCAAAGAATGTCGAATCAGACGAGCAGACCGAGTTCCGACACCCAGTCTTCTCGAACAGCGAGTCGGTCTTTTGAGACTCGTACTGACTGTCCATAATCGAATCGTACGACGCCCGATTGTCGTACTCCTCCGAACGCTTTCGTTCTCCGCGCACACTGCCAGCTTGGCTGGGGGGAGGCGATGCAGATATGGATGTCAATGGTGTACCATGCTCAAGGGCAGAGTCGAGCATCTTGTCTCCAAGACCAGGTCGTCCGAGCTGCGTTCCCGATAAGTCGCTGACCACGGATTCGACCGAAAAATTCGATCGGTGTCGAGCCCAAGAAAATCGTTGACAGTTGGCATATGACGGAGCGACGCTGTTCATGCTCGTGCTGGAGTCGCCACGGCGGTGGTAGGTGGAATTGCGGTTGAAGAGACTAACGGGTGGTCCGACAGACATGCCGGAGTCCTGTCGACGGTGACCGCGGTTGTAAGGGTGGACGAGGGATGTGCGGGGATAGTAGCTTGAGGCATCGCTGTCCACTCTACGACGAAGCGGCTGTGGACGGAGGAAAGAGAACGTATCGTCAACCGAAGTCGACATTGTAAACGAAAAGTTGTCTGATGAGGGCCGCTCTCGCAAGCTTGGCAGAGGAACGACAGAGCCATAATCAAAAGGATCAGCAGAACCTCCATGGAGAACATTGCCGTAGGATGACACCGAAGCGATGCTGTAGAAGGATTCGTGTTTGCGATGTCGCCTATCAGACGTCATGCTCGGCGGGGGGTAGAACCCGGGGCGACTGTCATTAAACTCGAAACCTCGCCGCACCTCCGCAAACGAATCCAACCCTACAAAACTCAACACGGAAGGATTGCGTTGATGACCAGCAATCACATGGGAATTCCGGGCGGCATTGCGTGCCTCGCGCTTAGAGCTGGCACCAGAATCGAGCCGAGGTCGCTCAGGTGGGGACTCAATCTCAATGGCGTGGGCAAGGATCGACTTCATCAACGAGCTTTCGTCCCCAGCAAGTGATGCCATGGAGAGAGATCTTGCAATCTCGGGGGGTGGAATGATATCCGAGAGCGTGAGTGGCGAGGTATCTTTCTTATTCGATGAGGAATGGTTTCCACCAAACTTGAAATCGCGGTTGAGCTGTCCGTCCGATGGTCTAGACGCAACGGACTTAACATTTCGTAGGACTTCAGGAGCGATGATGTTGAGCAGCTCCTCCTCCGACGCAGTTGTGACAAAACTATCCGATTCGGGGCGTAAAGACGGCTCCGCGTTGACATCGATCGGAAAGTCTTTCGGCAAGAGTTCGCGAGATTCATAATCGATCGGGAGGTTAAAGGAGCTCTCGCCCGCCCGAGACAACTCGTCTTGTAGCGTGTTAAGTTTAGGTATGGGTGGTAGATCTCCGAAGTCGCAGCGGAGGTCAACCTTGGCGGGAGTACGGAATGCGTTCTCGAGCTGCTCTATGAAGCTACGACGATCGGATGCACCGGATTCGTTGAGCCTTTGCAACTCGCCAGTGAAGTCGAACGACCTCTTAGTGTCGTCCTCAGATAATGTCTCCTCAATGTCAGTGTGGTGGTCGTCCCCAACCACGGCCGCTCGGAAGACAGAGATCTCAGCTAGTGAGCTCCTCGGAGATGGGCTGTCGAATACCGGTAAAGGTGTCTCTGGCGGCAAACCTGGAGAAGCGGGCGGCGGGAGGGCTGGCATGCGATCGAACGAAATGGTATCGTCTCCCTCTTGATCTGAATTCGACAAGATGACCTGGAGCTCGTCGGGGATGTCAGAGTCTGGATCGCTCCCGTCATAGTCCTGCTTAGCAATACTGCCCACAGAACCACCCATGGTACCAGTGAGCCCAAGGTTGCGACGAACCTCGGGAAGGATAGGTAGGGTATCACCATCAAGAGCCGCGCGAGGAACCAGGGAAGACGTCTCGCGAGCGTGGCCTCGGGCCTTCTTGAACACTGGGGAGGCAGAGAGACTTCCTCGAGACTCTGCCTTGGAACGACCCGAGTCAAACGTCTGAGTCGATGGAGAGCATTCCGTCACGTTGGTAACGAATGGCGAGATGCTTGTAGATGCACCCACCACCGTCTTCCACATTGGGAGACGACTAGTAGCTGGACGAAGTGCTTTGAAGACGGGCGATGGATCTACAACCGGCGCGGGCGTCAGTGTTTGCCTGTGGGTTCGGACGGTCGCCATATTATCCTGGAAGTCACTGATCGTAGTCGGGGAAGGTTTCGAGGGAGAAATGCCCGCGTTCAATGTGGACCATGGAGCGATGTTCTGACCGAGCTGCACGCCAACGCTCTTTGAACCCAATTGCAGATAGGGCCTGAGAGAGGTCATGGACGAATTTGTGCGTCGTAAACCCTTGACGGGGCTCTCTGCTGTCAATCTATTGTTGGACGACGAAATTGCGCACGGCTCCAGTAAGAACTGAGAACGATGGCTCATTGGCGTCATTTCGACACTTCCTGGAGTTGCCTCGAGATCAAGTCTGTTGATTAATTGGGCCAGGTCGTTCGTCGCTGCGTCCAAGAGTGACATGGCCGCGTTGTCTGGGATGAGGTCAGTTATAGTTCGGATAGTGGCAAATAAGATCTCACCATCATCCCCTTCGTAGGATGGTTCGGGTCGATTCCGCGCAAGAGGTTGGTCTGAAACTGGCCGGTGACGCACATACTTCATGGGAGTTTCCATTGGCGAATCCCCCACGTTGGCTTCATATCGTCCAAGTTCGCGCCCGTCCACCGTCGCCTCTTCGATTGCAACGACGGGCGTTACCGGTGGCTGTTCCCTCTCGTCGCGCTCCGATACAATCCCTGGGAATATCGCCGCTAGGGGAGACCTCTTCCGACTGTCTGATGATTTCCGGGTGGAATCCTTCCCACTTTTGGATTTCTTGAGCTTCTTCTTCTCCTTACTCTCCTCCTTCTCCTTAATCCTCGTCTCCTTCTCCTTCCGGCGGATTTCCTTTACCGTCTGCAATCCCGCTTCATCCCATTTCACAGAGGCCGCTCCCGAACTACCCGACGACTCACGAGAACCACAAGATTTGGTCGACATCGGGCGAAGAGAAGAGGCGGCAGACATTGTTGAGCCAGACCGTCCCCTTGCAAGAACTCCGCCGCCTAACAAACCCGCAGAGTCCACTGACAAACGATGATAGACGGTATTGGCTGCGACGACCGACGATGCCGTCGATCCACTGCGAGAAGAAGGTAACCGTATCGTCGAAGGTAGGCCGAGCCCCAATATGCTCGCCTTCTTTTTCCCGAGAGATTTAGATTCATTCTTGGAGGCAGCAGGGCTTGCACTCAATGCGCCCGCTTCGAAGCTGCTGCCCGAATAACGATTCGTTTCCTTTGCCTTGTCCTTTCTTTTCTTCTTTTTCTTCCCGTCGGACTCCTTATCTTTGACAGTTACCACAGCCGCGTCGGGATTGGGTGTGTTCTTGAGCTGAGCCCAGCTACCAATACGGGCAAGAGAACGGACAGAGCGCATAGCCCTGATGGCAACGGAATCCTTGCCACCCCCTGATACGGCAGCATCAGGCGGTGCAGGCGCTGCCGACGGCGGAGTGGGGACACGTAAGTGTTCCGCAGGAGACTTGGGATGCTCTGCGTAAACCGGACTCGTGAGCAGAATCCCCGAGTCTAGCGAGTTGAATCGTGTGCGCGTGTCAGCAGGTTTGTCAGTTGGTTGAGGAGCTAAAGAATCACTCAGCACGACGACTCAGTGAATCCAATCTGGGTGACTCACATTTCGCGCGACCTTTATCTTTCACCTTGTCCTTTTCCTTGGAGTCCCTCCTTCCGCGCCCAATGCTCCACCACTTCTGATTCTCATCCACCTTCGCCTTCTTCAAACTCTCCTTCTTGCCTCCTTTCTCCTTTGGTATCGTGGCAGACGGAACATTCGTCACTTCTCCCAACGTTCCCCATTGCATCCCATCCAACGCCAGTCGTGACTTCCTCTTCTTCACCATTAAAATCTCGCCAATGTCGGGGTCGTTGGCGGGATCGACATAAATTTCAAACCCGTTACTCCCATTCTGGACTGACGCGCCTGCGACGCGTCTGACTACATCAGAAAAATCTTGCTCGCGGGCTTTCGCCGACGAGGATGACGACCCAAGAAGGTTGAGCTTTGACTTCTTGGGAACGAGACGCTTCCGTGATGTCTCTCCACTTGTTGTTGGCTTTGGCGCGATCAGAACAGGTGATGCCTTGGAAGTTATCCACGGC
Organism: Boletus eberwhitei; assembly: GCA_038090915.1. Classification (NCBI taxonomy): domain Eukaryota; kingdom Fungi; phylum Basidiomycota; class Agaricomycetes; order Boletales; family Boletaceae; genus Boletus; species Boletus eberwhitei. Next base: position 31,763 of record JBBPNO010000136.1, read on the forward strand.
GCGGCTTGGCTAACGCCATTTGTTGAGTTGGCGTCGCAAGGGGTAGCAGTTGTCAAGCAGATGGTCGGAATCTGTGGTTTGGATGCAGGTGTAGCGAGTGGGGATGGGGGCCGTGAGAGAAGACTATCCGTCGCTGGTCGTGAAAGCAATTGCAAGGGCATTAGTCAATAGCAAAGAGGTCGTTATGTGCAACGGTAAATTGTAGGATCGTGTCAATCGTAGAGTCGTTATGGAACAAAGCGGTTTTCGAAAGTTGAAAGCGATTAGACAGTTGGGATGGAAAGTGAGACGGGAACGGGAAATGTGTGCAGTCGTCAGATCTAATTGTCGTTCGTTATTTTGAGTGCGTTCGACTGCTGAGTCGAATAAACCTTGTTGGATCGCGAGCGTTGGCAAGCGCGAAGTTAGCTTGTTAGAATTAGTTAGATGTTGAAAGCGAGTCGTGAGCTGGCAAAACACGGTATTCCTTGCGTTAGCAGGCGGAGCCTCTGCGAGTTCTCTCCATAAGTAACTGAGCTAACATGCAATCGAACGCCAGTGACTGACCTGGAGCGACGAAGCAAATAACTTACGGTCGTAAACGACAAGGCTTGCGAAAGCAACGACGACGGGGTCGGCGATGGCAAGCGCTTGTTCTCCTTGACGTCGTTGGCTGCGGCGGGGCAGGGAAGAGAAACGATGTTTGGCTTCTTCCCGAGTCGAGCATGAACTCGAACTTGTTTGTGCTTGTAGGCGCGGGTGCAAATAACGCGTAAACAAAAAGGTAACACGATGTAGTCACATGACATAAATTGTTCAATGCTAATGTAGGCTATGTCGTCAAGCCATATGGGCAGCATTGCTACCATTGACTGTGACATAGTCTACAGTAGTGATAAAATTGCATGGTGTCGCTACTGTCAACAATGTAGCAGTAATGGCTTCCTGTCCACTCTATCCATGACCACGACCAGTACTGCCGAGTTGCGCGCGTCTTCTATGCTCTCAGAGAGTCGACCCAGCGCCTAGAGTTGTGGTATAAAACCATCAAAGCTGTAACACCTCCTGACATTTCGACTCGTCATATCCACCCTCGGTTCTTCCCAACCCCCAATACATACTATTACAAAAACACCGTAGTCAAGTTTGCATATCAAACGCCGCTTCGCGAACGAAGCGATTCGTGTGTAACGTATCGCGAGCCAGTACCATCGGGAACAAGCCAAAGGACATCGTCGTCAAGTTCGTCACTGGCGCCTCATATGGTAAAGACGCACACGAGAAGATGGCATCACTCGGATTCACGCCGGAACGTTTTTACTGCGGACCGATCAAGGTGACCGATGACATGCCGTCGTATGGCAAGCTACTTATGGTCGTGATGGGATACGTGGAGGGACTGACGCTCGAAGCCGCGTTACAACAAAGAAAAGTTCCCCCAAGATTTAAAGATGACCTCACCCGGGCGTTCGAGGAGCTTCATGGTGCAGGTTACGTGTTTGGTGACCTTCGGGAGCCAAATGTCATCGTCACATCAGATCTAGAAGGGACATCCACGGCGCAACTGATCGACTTTGACTGGGCTGGAAAGGAAGGCGAAGCCAAGTACACGATTTCGGTTTCAAGCTCTATCAGCTGGCCGGAAGGGGGTGAGAGGGCTGGGGCTCATTCTGTAGAAACATGACAGTGCTATGTTGGACATTTTAGTATCTCGCTGCTCTCAATATCAGCCTGCTGATCCCAAAGGAAAAAGAAGGGCCATTGACACACTGTCTGGCCAATCTTCCTTCAAGAAGACTGCAGCAGGCGAAGAGGACATGGAAGTTGACGATACGTAATGTCCGGCTTTTTTTTTGTTGGCAATGGTGGCAGAAAGGCTAACGCAATCAGAGTCTATACTTACATATCAACTCGCAGTTCTACGACTATTATAAGCTGCAAAATTACAAAGCAACGTTCGTATACTAGCAGCAACAAGGTTCCGATAAAACGAATGTGTACAGTGGGTAGATGATGGATAAATAACGAGCGAGCGAATCAATGTCAATGATCATTAGCAAGAATATATACTTCCCCAAGTTCATAATAATTCACAGGATAAATCGAAGGCTAGTGTCCTGTAGAAATTATAGTATGTCAGCTTCAAACCGCAAACGCATCCAAGAAAATACGCACAATGTAATGTCCGCTCGACAGTTGCGCTTTCTGCTGAAAATGTGGCTGCACAATATCACGAATAGACAACAGTAACTCCAAATAACTCTGCACTGGTTTCCGGGCTGTGACGCGCAAGGTAAGATTGATTCTCCGGCGCTTGCGCAATACTTACTCAATGACGTCAAGAACGCCTGATATTGATTTAGATTAGCAATACTCGTGGACTACAGAGGTCGGGCCACCCACATAACTCATCGCGCCAACGGCCACCCCTCCCTGGACAGTGTCAGCGCTCATCTGATCATCCCTACATGCCGCGAATGATATGACGTCTGCCGAACTCGACCGTGCACGCTCAGCGATATGGTTTTCTTTTAATCGCCCATCATGGTGGTACTGTCAAACCGAATGTCGTACATTTTCAAGAGAAAACAATATTTCTGACACACCATAAACGGTAAGTCTAGTTATTGAAGTCGATCAGTCATCATTTCGCATGCAAGACTGAGTGTGCGCACCAAGCGTTGTTCCAGAATGGCATGACTGAAAGTTTATGAGCACGAAGAAGGGAATCCCCATTCAAAGAATAAATCTTACATCGAAAACAGCCTAAATTGCTATATTAAATGATACAGAACCCAGAGAAATGCATAGAATCTCACCGTTAGCCGGCAGCCAGGTGGAAGTGGCCTCACCTTTGTTATGAAATCAGTCAGCAGCAGCACTTCCGATCAAAAGAACTCTTGCAAACCATAATTTGGTACAACTCCTGTCTATCCATCATTATCGCAAGCATTATTTGAAGACATCCCGACTCACGTTGTCTATGATAATCCCCGCTGTCTTGTAATCCACTGGGTATATCACTACAATAAACCACTTTAACTGACAATTTTCGTAACAGGAGAAGTGTTAACCGACCCTCGTCAAATCCATCCGTCTCCGAGCCACCGTGGGTATCGGGTATTTGGCCTCCGTGGCCAGAATCTACATGAAGAACAAATTGCAGCCATGAACAATAACGATGGTAATCAGCCCTACAATGAAAAAACAATGAGTCGTGTGGTTTGGCGTCCTTTACAAGCCATCTCATAGCATCAATCATGTTCTTTCTTGTAGGCATCTGTCGAGGATTCGTAGTCTCATCCATTAACATGACGATATCTCCCTCTTTGAAACCCCACTGGCCTAAACGAGCAAGGGATTAACGCAATATTGAGTGTGACAACAAAAAACTCACGGGTAAGGAACCGCTTGACGTTCTTGATATCGTTGACGCACCCGCGAAGCTCACGCTTCTGACCTGTGTAGTTGATGCCGATCTGGATACCAACCCAATTGCACGATCGTCTCAGTATTCCCTACGTCGATAATATTATTCACTCACACACAGTGCCTTCTTCCGGCCCGAACACCTCGAGTATTGATGTCCACTGGCTCTACTGGCTGTACGAACTTGCTGCTGCGACTGGGATGGTGTGAAATTGAAAACCACAGGTGCAGCAGCATTTCCAGTGGAGTGTGCTCGGCGGCGATGTCCCTGGGCTGGTTTCTGAGCAACATTCGGGTGGAGATAGCGAGATGTTGTAGCGACGGGAACTAGACCGGGAACATGCGAACCCTGAGCGGATATTTGTCGTGACCGAGGTTGAGATAGCTCATCCACATAGTGAACATGACGTGATGCCGCTGATACACTACGATGTCGCGCTTGCTTGTGGGAATGATGGTGATGGCTCGGCTGATGGTGTGAAGGAGTGTGGACCGGAACAGGTCGCGGGGTTGCCATTCGGGGTGGTGGTCCGGAGGCGCCACGGGGAAGAGAGTTGCCCCCGATAACTTTGGGAGCGATAGTAGAACGCGGGAAAGTGTGGTAGGACGCACTGAAAAACGGGGAATGAAGATCATCCCGCTTTCAGTCGAAGGTCCCACTTACTGGGTGCTGCGAGACACAGCATTCAGTGAGGTGTTTCTATAGTAACGAAAGGGGAGTGAATCACTTTGGAACAGACCTCCCTGGTGGAGGCGCAGTGGATAAATAGAGAGGGTTGGATGGTGCTTGGAATGTCGGCACTTGCCTGTCGATGCGATGCGATTGGTATCGAACAGACGAGAATAACACGATATGCGCTCACCTCATCTGTGGTGGAAATCCAGGGCTATTTTGAAATGGTTAGCAGGTATCTCTGGATTCCAGTTCCGATTGACACACTTGGACGGCGCCGGGAATCGTGGACGCGAAGACATCGGTTCTTGCGCAGCATGGTTGCCCCGCATATCCCACATCATCGTATTGATCTGTGTATACGATTTATAGCGCGGGAAGCAGGAAAGGAAGGGACACCCTGGCATGACGGAATCATGGGGCGGAGGGATCAACCAAGTCGTGAGCCTTTTATAGTGTATAATGGGCGGGACTTACAGGAAGCGGGGCAGCCAACAAAACCTAGTAGAGGGTGGTGAGACAAGGGAGGCTCTCGGAGCGCTGCATTTCGACGGCGGCATCGGCTTTATTTGACTGCTGACTGTGATGCTGGCATTCGCCTGTCATGATCCTTGTGAAACCACTACACTCTCCAAAAAAGGGCATCTTAGCCAATCGAAGCGGACTGGGCCAACTCGGATCGGAATCGGAATTACATACTTCTGCCAGTCGTCGCTGCCACCATGCAAGTCATTGTGGTGTTTAAGTGCGGCCATAACGACCCCTCCACGGATGCGAGCCTACTTGAAAGGCCGCCGTACGGAGGACATGTCCAAACCCTACAATGTGCTCCCGCAGCCTACACAAACCCATTCGTAATTCTGTCTGCTGGAGGATGATCTAATTGGTCAGACCATAGCAACCTCATTGGCATGCTGTGGTCTTCATTTATCAGCATTAGCATAGCTTCCAATGTGATGGCTTTCTAATTATTCCCCAACCCTCTCCGGAATATGCGCTCGGCGCTACAGGGCTCCGTCAGGCCACTTCCCACCATCACAGCTTGGGCGCTCTGCTTATCAATTCAATCTGGAGTTCATCTACGCACAACGACCTCCCCACAACCCTACCATCGTGATTTTTGAAAACGTCGATCTCAAGCCGATAAATGGGAAGTAACGACTGCGATCGCGGGTCAAGTTCTACACACCTATCCTGGGCTCTTTGTCATGAGGAACGTCCGTCTAATTTCAAGGTTTAATTGAACAAGCGCCAAGCGGGCGGCGTACAAACCGAGGGCGGTGGGGACACTCACACTGACGAAATCTCTGACCAGGAAGTTTTAACACCTCGATGATCAGATCTCCGTGAAAGTGGGGGGAAAGGGCTCAGATTCTCTCCTAACAAAAACGCAGTTGAAAAATCCTTGCTTCTTGAACTCGAGAAGGCCCCTTTCGTAGATCCAAAGATCGCAAGAGATCGTGCACGGAGGATAAACGCCCTCTGCGACCCATTCCACCTCACGCATGTTCAGAGCGGTGTACGTTAAGTGACCAATGCCCTCAATGCAATGAGCCTATGATTATCTCACTGTAGATTACTAGGTACCTTCAATCACCCTCGAGGTGCACGCCCTCGAGACCCTCGCTCATTTTCCATTGAACTGGGTGAAGACCTTGGCCAGCGGAGTATCGGGTTGCTCTTCTTTGAGTACGAGCATAAATCGTTCCAAGTCCAAATAAGGCTTTATTAGCCAAGTCGGATGTCTAGCGTCTTCACCGTATTAGATGGGCGATCGAATGCAGGAACGAATATTTTACAACGTCATTGTTCGATTTTCGAATATCAACAAAATGGCAATGGGAAGTGATTCTGGAAACCCTTGTGCGTGCTCGTATTGTGGTCAAAACGTTCTTACAAATCGCAAACAGATGTCTACTTTGATTCATTCACACCTCCCGTGAACCAAACCACTCGTAAGAAGGAATAATATTGCCATCGTGTGGGATCCCTGAATGCAGGTCACGAAGTCGTCGCTCCATCTGCGCTACGAAACTAGTGGCCGCGACTCTGGAGATGTCCTACAGAGATTTGTGTACCGCTGTCGAACCTTTTCCTACACTCACCAAGCAAGGTGTGACTATAGATGCGAATTTTGACTGCCAAAACATCTTCTGCCGCGAGAAACTTGACGAAATTGCGACATAGTGACGCTCTCTTGTCCTTGCTTCGAATCCAAATTGACGGGTTGCGTTCCAGGTTGAAGCCCTTCGCATAATGGGGTTGCAAACACGGTGGGACTCATGGAGCTTCATCCACAATCGAAGAACTGATTTATTCTCTCGGGGATGCACTAGCAGCGGGTGACATCATGCGGCGCTTTGCGGAAACTGCTGCTCGTCGTCCTCTGGGGTCGCCTGTATTCGAATGCTTAGAGAGCGTCCTAAGGAAAAGAACTCAGCGTCTGCGAATTTCGTCTCATCGCAGGGGTCGCTTTCTATGTCACTACGTCATGTTCACACCAACCCGGCTGCTCTTGGATCTCACTCAATCTAATCGAGTCATACGCGAATATAAAGGCTACGAGGACTATTTCCTTCGTGTCCACTTTGGTAACGAAGATCGCCTTCAAAATATAGTGGGATCGGGACGTCAATAGTGCATCTTACCAACAGGAACGCGTAGGTATGCTGCTAAAAGGGGGTTTGACCTCGCTGGGAGACACTTCGACTTCTTGGGAAATTCATTATCGGCTCTTAAGGAACTCGCCTATGGTATGTCAGCCTATTTCAGCATTCAGAAATGGGCTTGGTGAGTGCTCAGAGTATCCGTGATTCCCTCGGAGACTTCGGCGAGGTGGCAATGAGTCCATCCAAGTATGGGGCACGAATGGCGGTTGGCTAAGGCCGCTGATCTAATCGTCATTTACTGATGATTCCTCAACAAGCCTTCTCCGGAATAGACCCTTCCAAATCGAAAGGGATCTGTGGTCCGATGTCTGATATTGTTGAGAATGGCATAAACTTTACTCAGGCTAATTGGCGTTGGAACGATATCACCCGGGTTGGCGCAGCTAGTCTAGGAGGCCCTATGCGAGAACGATCCTGCAGGCTTCGGTTCGTTAGCTTCATGGCTCACGATGAAGATTCGACCATGTTTAATCACAACGGACCCGAGTTGAACACATTCTCATATCGTGGCACGTAGAGCACGGTACTGCTCTTAGTGGGACAACACAATTATTGGTGAGTCGAGCACGCCGCCGCGGCACGAGTGCTGACCCAACGCAACTTGGACGGCATTCTTCAAATCTATCCCGTCAGGGGAAAATTCATTGTAGGTAGGCTATCGTAGACTAGTATAAGCTGTAAAACTAGATCGGAGCACATCTTTATCGTCACCTGGCCAATTCCCTTTGTATACGCAGCATCCACGAGAAAGGTTTTACGTATCAGAATCAGGCAAGTTCGCTGCAACATGTTCTCCTCCTCCCATAGACGTCCGCTTCTTCGTATAACCCTGGGCAAGGATGTCGTTAACCTTGTTCAGCATATCCGAACTCGAGGAAGAAGCCAAGGCAATCGCAAGACTCGTTGGGGACAGCGACCCAAGCGAACAGATGCCCGTTGTGCTTTCTCGACTGGTTGCACTAGTAGAACGGCCCTTCGGCTTTGGAGAAACGGGGGAAACGGGCCGCCGCTTGGTATTGGCAGAGGTGAAACGCTCTTTCGGAGTTCGCTGCGCATGAACATGATCGGGGTATGAGGGGTAAGGCAAGGGGGGCTCCGGCCTGCTAGTCCGCAGCCTTTTCGTTGCCCTTGTCTTAGATGGTAACGGGAAAAGAGAAAGCTCGGGCGACCTGTCTACATGGTGTAGAGGCGAAGAACTGATGGCAGCAAGCGTATTCATGCGGTTTGCGAGAGACGCCCCCGAGGACAACGAAGAAGTGAAAAAGAGAGACTTTTCTAGAGGGGGCGACATCAACGATGGAGGGCTGAGAGGTAAGACGGATGCATGCGTATCAGGAGCTGAAGACCGCCTGGAAGCACCACCGGTCGATGACCCTCTGCGGGGTGTTCGGGAATGACGACGTTGAGGTGCCTTCGTGTAAATGTCAGGTCGTTTCTCCTCCTCGATTTCATCCCCCCTGCACGAATTTATTGACCGGTCTTCCTTGAACGTTGACTCGTTCGGCGACCCTTTGGTTTCCGAGGAAAACGGAGTCACCTTGCGCGGCCTCTTCATTGTTTCACTCCGAGTGGGCGAAGATAACGTGTCGTCCTTGAGACGATGGGTCTGCTTTGGCAAAACTACTGGGAGATCTACGAGATCTTGCTTTTCATCCTGCGAGCCAAGCAGCCCGAGTGCATCCCCCACGTCTCTGATGTAAAAGCCACCATCCGAAGGGCGGTGCACGCTGCGGGGATGACTGTCGCAAGCAAGTGTGGCCACTTTCGTTGTGTTTAAGCTGCTAACCCGACGGACTCGATTCGTAGGGGTTTTCTCAGTAGGTTCATCGTCCGGCGCGAGGACAGTATACTCCTTGCGTACACTAGGTACAGGGCGGTAGAGGCCTTTGAGTTTCAGGATGTCAAACATGCTGCGTCGGAATGGCTTCGGTAAATTGGTAGCTTTTGCTTTGTGATGACTGGAGTTGTCTCCGGAGGCGGCGTCTGGTAACGAAGGTGAAATATATATCTTTGGCAAAAAGGCATCGTCCATGGGTTTGGGAGATTGCTGCATAACCATCGGGGATGTCGTCAGGAATGGATCTTCTTGTGTGACCACCGTAAATCTCTCGCCATCCTTCGAGGGAATGATAGTCTGAGTGTAGGTCGGCTGAGAAAAACGTGGAAGAGTTGCGTCAAGAGTCTGCCACGCAAGCGTTCGCTTGGGTATGTATCGCGAACCATGAATTGTAAATTTGCTGGGAGTACCAACAGCGAAAAGGGACACCTGTTCCATACTCGGATATCCATGAACAAGCAAACGGTCTTCGACGTCGTTTTCTGGTGGGACGTACGGAGGACCAGGCAGGAGAGTCGAAGTACGAAGCAAACGACGTCGGCTTTCTCGCCATTTGAGTATAATTACGACGGTGATAGCACCGAGCACGACACCGAGTGCAATAAACAAAGGAATGAGATAGAGTATGTTCAGCTGGCGATGGTACGGAAGCTTCGGCAAAACAGCTTGGGGTGATGTCGTCGCTGGGGGTAACGCAGTGATCTGAATTACAGAGGCGGTAGGAATGTCGTTTGAGATAGCAACGTCCTGAGCACTGGTGACTACATCTGGAGTAGCGTCCGAGGCCGTAAGCAAAGGAGTCAAACTTGGGGTGTCTGCTGGTGCATCATACGGCCACCAGTAATCGTATGAAGTGGTTGGTACCGATGGGATTGCTTGATTGATTCTGTACCGGTTGACAACACCTGGATGGGTTGATGTAGGTAAAGCAATTAAAGGGAGTAGTAGATCCGATACCCAGTGACTGTATATACACCATGCTTTCCTGCAGGGGGAGACTCGCTATTGTGGATTGTAGTCGGGACCAAGCAGGATGAATTGCACCCGTGATTCAACGCCAAGAGCAGATAGGTCCGCCTCAGGCTTGTCCAATGAAAGACCAGCAGCAATGAAGGTGGACCGACGAATAAGATGTGACGATGGAGAGTATGAGGCGCTTGCCACACCTGACCGTTTTGTCCTTCGCCAAAACGTAGTCGGACGAACTGTCAAGACACGTTGGAGCATCCATCACTTGGAGGACATGCATGCACTCACATAGTGGAGGAGGTGGGCGAGAGATTTCGCGTCTGTATGTCGACGCAGATGGAGAGAAAGCACGCCTGGGTACGTCTGCTATGGGTGGAGTATCAAGTAATTCCAAGGAGGTTGGCAGAGCTGTGAGAGGAGGAGCTGAAGCAGGCCGCTGGGGAGGTGGAGACCTCGAGGCCTTGTATGTCCTCCTTGGGGGTGAAAGAAATTCCGCGTTCAGATGGGATACCTCAACAGGCGAACGAGGTCCTTCTTCGTCTGAGTCAACGCTCTCGAGAGTGACCATGACCGGCCGGGCCAGGTCATTCTCACTTCGACGGGCGAAATTGAAACCCAACGAGTTCTGTTTGGGATACAATGGCGTGGGTGAGACGAGGACAGTCAGATCCGACATCAGCTGTTGGCCGTCGGTATAGAAAAGGCCTGACATGGAGTTGGATATATCGGCTTGACCGAAAGTGGTCGACTTGCCGTGGCGGCGAGGCAGCTTGATTGAATAAGCATTTACAACTTTGTGCCAACTCGTTGTAATCATTCGCGACCAGAAGTTGAGACCAGTGTTATGACAGTGTTGTTACGCTTTGCTCCCTCTCCTACTGGCGCGTTGCACCTCGGTGGTCTTCGAACAGCCCTCTACAACCATCTTTTTGCGAAGAAACACGGCGGCCAGTGGATACTTCGAATTGAAGATACCGATGCCGTGCGCTGTATTCTCTGCCTTTCTACTCTCAAACTTACACTCCGCATGTGCAGTCGCGGTATGTCCCAGGAGCTGTGGATGGCATTCGGTCGACGTTGAGTTGGGCTGGGCTCTCTTATGATTTTGGTAAAGTTAAACCTGGAAACCAGGGAATCAAAGACTCTGACGACCACACTCTTCTCCAAAAGGCCCCGGGTTGGATGGTCCACATGGACCGTATCATCAGGTTTGTGATGGTTATTGACATCATGTCCCTCTTCACTCACTCTACTTTCTGGCAGTCAGAGCGTCTAGACTTGTATCGCTCGTATGCACATCGGCTCTTGGAGGTATGCACCGTCCCTGCCATAGCGCCTTTCTCTCTCAGCTACTCCCACAGTCAGGTCACGCATACCGGTGCTTCTGCTCTACAGACAAACTCACTGCTACACGGGAGAGGTTGGCTCGTGCCGGATCCAACTCGACGTATGACAAGGCATGTCTTCATCTCACGGAAGAAGAGGTTGCAAGGCGCGTCCGTGCTGGCGAAAAGTCCATTGTCAGGCTCAACGTATGTCATTAGCGAGCGCTATTTTTCCAAGCTTCGACTATTTGTCTAGGATGACAGGCTCCCTGAACACATTCCGGCACATGACATCGTCTTTGGGGATTTGCGGGATGCTCATGCTTCTCTGCCAACCGATCCCGTCCTCCTCAAGTCAGATTTGTTCCCTACTTACCACCTTGCTTCTGTCGTTGATGACCATGAGATGGGCATCTCCCACGTGATCCGAGGAGAGGCAAGTCCTTTCCGTCTCTCCAAGCAATTCTTCCTACACGTCACCCCCTAGGAATGGCTTCCGTCTCTTCCATTACACCTTGACTTGTATTCTTGCCTTTCGCTCAAGCCGCCTCAATTTGCACATCTCCCCATATTACTGAATCCCGATGGTTCCAAAATGTCAAAACGCAAGAGTAGCGTTGCGGCCCTGGAATTCATGGTATGTTGCCTGACTATGCTTACCCATCTCCGCCTCCACATTCATCCAGAACACTAGAAAAGGGGGTGGGAGCCAGAGGCATTGATTAACTGGCTAGCTTTGGCGGGTTGGGGACAAGCAGCACATTCCCCTTCGGACTCGATTCCCACTACCCGGAGTCCCGAAGGCACGGCTATTCTGACGCTGCCAGAACTCATCGAGCAGGTGTGTCTTGAATATCCCACCCTTGATCTCATCACATAACGTCTGAAAAGTTTGATCTCGCATCCTTGACGCACCGTCGACAAGTTCTGGAGCCTGCCAAACTCGAATACCTCAACAAACACCACCTCATGCGTAGCTGGAAGAACGACCAAGGAACGTTGTACCATGCACGCAGGATACATGATCTCGTCAAAGCTTCTTTTCCGGCCAGGTAGGCGTGCCAGATGGCAACGATTCACATTTGCTTGACATCTCTCGATTCAGCCAATACACAACCCCGGAATACATCGCCAAGGTCATCCATGCGTTACAGGTGAAGCCGTCTTGGCTTGCCTCGATGAACCAGCTAACTCCCATTCACGGATCAGGGTCGGATAACCAACATACAGGATGTGCCCAGCTTGGCTCCCTATTTTTTCGTCGACCCAAATTATTCGATACCCGAGGCGCAGTTCATGAACAAGTCGATATCGAGTGACGATTATCGTGAGTGCCCACTCATGCTCCAGTCCCCTCGACCAAACTTACCTACGCATCCTTTGCTTCACATTTTTCATTCTGCGCACAGGTCGTGTTCTAGAGGTCACCATCTCCTGCCTCGAGGCCGAGCCAAACGCGCGCAGCGTTTCCGATCTCTCGTCTCTCCTCCACGACGCTTGCGATCTGACCGGGCTGAAGCAAAAGCTCTTCATGACGGCGCTTCGGCACGCTTTGACCGCGATGAAGGTAGGTTCTTTTTTTTTGTTCTGGACTCTACCTCGTTCCTCACATCTGGCGTTTGCCTAGACTGGTCCGACGATTCCTGAAACGATCGACGTACTTGGGCTAGAGCGAACTGTCATTAGACTCAAGGACGCCCTCGCAAACAGTCACACAGCCTGACCCCCCCCTCCTTTCCATACGACGAAGCTCTTTTCAATCCAAGCGCTGCGTCCGTGAATACATAAATATGTAACTATAATATGTCGAATGCAAAAATGGCAGTGTTCCATGGACAGCCAGACGAATTCGGACAGTCACGGATCACCATCGATTCACAACATCTCCCATCCACCGCTGTCGACCGTGCTCTCCAGCTTCCGCGCAACGGCCGTCGGAATACCATGGTTGAGCCACGTCTTCCGTATTTCCTCCCATCGCGGACTATGGATGTATTGTCGCCGCCCTCGTCTATCATGACAAAACGTTCGCAGTTGAGTACCCAAACGCGCAACCGAGGGCGGGGCAAGCAAACGTACCTCATCGAAATATCGACTTCTCCATGAACGTCCAGGTAAGGCGACTGGGCAAACGACCCATTGTTGGCGTAAAGATAGAGCAGCGAGCATCGCTTGACAATGAAATACAACCCTATCACGCCGCCGCACCTGAAACCGCCGCATGTTATTATATCAGCCATCGACCAAAACGCGAGTGGATGGGGGATTCGACGTACTCTCGCGTGTGCATGTTACACTCCCCTCGCCCGTTCGAGTCAATGTCCATGCAACAATGACTGAGCATACAACACGTCGTACCGCATATCAGACAAATAGCTGCGTCCGTCGGTACGGTATTGCACCGCGCACACCGCATCACCTTGTCCCTCCCATTGAACAAATTGTCGAGCACGATCGGAAGCCGCGCGAGGCGATAGACGGCAGGATAATCCAGGACGACACCACAATTGAGCTGCGATGCCGCATGAGAATGGCCATAGTGTGCACACCAACCCGAGAGCGCGTTTTGGAGTGTGTCTTGGTTGGGTAGGTCCGATAGCGGGGGGATGTGCAGCAACGTGAGAAGACGCCGGTATTCGTTATCGTTTGCACTACCCGACGACGGTGTCGCGAATGCGTTCGGAAGGACGGAACGGCAGAGGATGGCCGCGCGCCGGAGGAAAGGCAGCGTGAACGCATACAGCAACTTTTCGATCCGAGCTTCGCCAAACATCTCAAACACAAGGGTCGCGGTATGTTCAAACACAGGCGAGTGACGGACGACAGACATGAAGAACATCCGCACGTCGCCAAACAGGTCTGCATGGCTTCGCGACACGACCGGAATGGAATTGCAAGACCGCGCCTTGTTCAAAACGTAGACCATTCCAATGACGGTGCGTGCCAGGCATGCATAGTAACATAGCACGAGAACGTGCTGGAGCATCTCTGGGGAGACAGCCGCCGTCTCGATGAGAACCGTAAGTGGATCACGGAGGAGTAAGGGATATGAATATGACGTGAGAGATGTCCTGCTCCACTCTGGCAATAGGCGTTTGATAATGGCCTGCTTTACCCCCTCCTTCCCTCCGTCTGGTCGACCTTCAAGCTCTATCTTCGCCAAAGAGGCCATACATCCGAGCAGAGACCGTACCATCCGCACTTGCGTCTCCGTCAAGCCGTCTGCGATGTTCCCGCTCGAATTCATACCCGTCCCGCGCGTCGCCACCTCAATCGAGGCGATCGTGTACCCGATGAGCTCCTCCGGTAGATAAATCCCTGAGCCTCTCTCACCCGGGTCGGGCTCCGGTCTCTCCCGTAGATGACGCGTCTGTTGCGAGGCGGTCTTAGCCACGTTCACCACACTGTCCAACATCTTGAATGTCTCAAAGTTTTCCCCGCGCCGAATCTGCACGGCGTAGTTGGGATCCTGCGCGCTCCAAAACACGAACTCGCCCGTGCCATTCCGGAACTGCAACGAATCCATTACCGTATCGGGTTTAGACTTAAGGATCGATATCCCCACCGCGCGGATCCAGTCGGGGAACAGGACGGTTGTAGTAGGGAGCGTCGACGGCCGAGAGATAGGGAGAATGATGTTGCCTAGACTCTTGCACAACGGACAAATGTATTCCTTGCGAAGAATGTTCTCTGGATGGTTTCGGGTTGCATGTGAACGATGCCGCTGACGAACGGAGGTGTTGTAAACTTGGAAACACTCCATGTGCATCATGTGGCCACACATGGAGGTGTGCAAGCCAAAGCGGGTGTGCTGCGCCGGGAAACCATCAAAGTTGGGCGCGAACTGGGTGACGTCCTCGTGGTGGTTCACGTCTACAGGCGGGAAGGTTGATGGTGGTGGTTGACGGGAACTGCGATCGAGTGAGAGCTGCATCCCCATCAACTCGTTGAGATACGCGCTGTGGCTATCAGGATGTTTCCGGAGCAGACGGCTGGACTGGATGAGCCCAAGCATGCCCCACGGCTTCGAGTCGTTGAGATCTTCCTGACACACGATACATGAGCCATATTGCACCAGCTCTTCCAGCGTCTCCTCCATCTCTTCGTCTTCGTCTTCGTCCGCGTCCTCGAAGTTGATCGCAAAACTCGCTTGTTGCGCCTTCATCTGAGCCATGATGGCCTCCTGACGCGCCTTTGCCGCACGTTTCTTGAGCGTCTCCGTGTCGAAGCCAGATTTCACGACCGTGACAATCTTGCGACGAGCCTGCACCTCCTCAGGCACAAACTTGGACATCTCCCCTAAAATCCATCCCACCCGAGCCGTGTAGGGCCGGAAGTGTTCCGAATGCTCCATCGCACAAATGATATCGATCAAATTCTTGCCGTCTTCAAAGACCTTGAGCGAAGACAGATGGCTAAACACCGACGCACGCTCCACGAGCGCGATCATGACAAGGTAAAATGCTTGATCGAGTATCGCCTCCGCGGATGGTGGCGTCGTCCCCGCGGCTTCCGTCAACACGAGAATGTTGTAAATTGCGTAAAACATCACTTGGAGAAGCACCTCCGATTCCAAGAGGGAAGGTAAAATCGAGAATGGACCCGTCTCAATGGCAATCGGTTTCGGCACAATCACGGGGTCCGTCTCGCCTGTGTTCTTCTTCAACCGCGCCTTGAGCACCGCTTCGACTTCTTCACGTCTGTTTCGAGCATAGTGGTAGTAAAACGGGTTGACCTCATCGTACAGTGCATCTTTGAGCTCGTAAGTACCCGTATCTGCGGTTGCTTCTGGCGCTCTAAAGTTGGCGACTTGCCGGAGGACGTGTTCGAAACAGACGTCGTCTGCCATGCGCTCAGCAACACGTTTCACGAGGTCAGTGTAAGAGCACGGTCCAGCTGCAAGTGCATGGATAATCTCTCGCCGAACAGCGACTGGAAGAGGCATCTTGATCGCACTTCCCTTCTCAGTCAAGAGGGTGATAATGACATACAATACTTCCTCGACCATGCTGGACAGCTGAGGGCCCTCGTAGGTCGGTTGGATCACTGCCCCGCGGAAGAATTGGAGGAGCTTAAAGCGGTCAAGGATGCTCACTATGACCGTGTTTGGGTCGAGGATGATGAGGGATGTTTGGAGGATGAACAGATCTTGGTCATAGCACAACTCGCGAAGCATGAAATCGCGGTAATGCAACAATTGACCGCGTATCGGGAAGCCGTTTCGGACCCAGAGTCCAGAGCGGATCTGGGCGACCATCGCGAGCACTACAAGACCAAGCTAAACTCATGACTGAAACAAGGACATCGTGAAGCTTACCTCGCAAAGGGAAATCGATCAGCGTGAGAATATCATCCTCTGTCGCGATTCGCATGAACATGTCCCGCACGCTCGCAACGCCCACTCGACTCAGCGACTCTTCTGAGAGAATGTCGACATTCTTCAAGAGCTCCGCCAAAAGCCAGTGCAACGAGTGGTGGAAACTGACCCAGCCCTCTAAGACATCAAACTCCAAGATTGTGTATTCGACATTTCCAAAGAGAACTCCATGGAATGCCGGCTTTAAGAACTTGTTCTTGTCGAGCTTGTCGTTTGCCAACGTGCATACTGAAAGAATGTCTCTTATGACTATCGAGATGGCGTTGATGAGCTGTGACGGCGTCGCCCAACTAAAAGCCTCTCCGTACACCTTGATGACGCGCGACAGAGAGAGCGTGACGTTGAAGACACTTATCCAAGCGTCCGTCTCGTACTCGACATGATTCGTGGCCGCACGTTTATTCGGATGGACGCACATGAAGAGTTGGCACACCTTGGCAAATTTGCGAATGAAGGAAGGATTCCTGGAGATGAGTTGTTGGACAGGTTCATTGTGGCAGAGGTATCGCAGGTCACTAAAGATCGGCATGAACCGCTTAGACTTGAACGGAAAACTTTCCACGTCCAATTCTGCGGCCTCGGAAGCGTTTTCTGGAGCGTTGAGGATACGTTTGTCGACGATTTGGTTCGTGAAGAAGTTGATGATGATGTCGAGTAAACGTGTGACAAGATCGTGGTAACGCACAATATGACTTGCGACAGATGGGACAGTAAAGAGCTGAAGGGCAAAATATTTGATGGATGTTTCCGCTTCTCTGTCGACAAGGAGATATGCATCCACGATGCGCGGATACACGGCCGCGAAATGGCTTCCTAAGAGTGAACTTAGCTGTTGAGAATGTTTCATTAGGGAGATGCCAAACCTATGGCGAGCTTGTGAGGGTGGGATAGTATGAGGACAGATGCATATATCTCCTTCAAGCTGATACGCGGTTTCTTCCAGAGTCGAGCATGATATAAAAACATCCAGTCGATCCTACATGGATTGGGAATCTCATTGGAGAGTTCGGGAATGTGCGATGCAGAACCGTAGATGTTGCTTTCGCGGCGTCTAGGTGAGAGTAATTCTGCTGCGATGACTTCGCGGATGATGAGCGTATCTGTTCCGAGCCTACTGCGGGTGAGGTCAAGGAGCCATTCAATGATAACCACGACGACCTGCTCTCTGAAAGTGTCATATGCGCGCCGAATGGTGACGCCGATCTCGATTTTGGAGATGACCTGGGCTACCTCTAGGAGACGAGGGACGTTGGTGTTCATGTCGATGATCTCACGACCATGCTCGTCGATGGCGTGTGCCATAGCAGTGGCTTCTTTGCGATCACGATTTGTTGTATCGCAGATGAGCTGAATGACTTCGTCGAACGAGTGTTTGTCGTCGTTCCAAATGATGACCGAGTACTGGTCTTTCTGCATGGGATCCCCGGTGGGCTGAAGGCGAAGATCAGCTTCATTCGAGGGCACGCTCGGATCGTCTGGCGAGCAGTCGAGGGTGTCGAGAAGAAAATCAAGGGCATAACCGATGGTACGACCCATGTTATCCCTGAGATCTGGAGGGAAGGCAGTGCGGAATGGAAAATGGGGGACGGGAGGGATGTCTACGTCGTTGATAGACCTCGGATGTACTCTTGGGGTTGTGTCAGGCGCGTGGACGGAAGAATCAAAGACGCGATCGGCATCATGGAGGAGAGGATGGAAGGGACATTGAATGTTGTGACGCCAGGCTTCGGCATCACCACAGTCGCAGCAACCGCCCGACTGTTGTGCGATGAAGAAGCTGACGTTGTGATCTTTGTGAAGGCTGGCGCGGAAACAACGACTACAAAGAACACAACTTTCATCGAGTGCACAGTCCCTGAAAGGAGAGAATGAGAGTTGAGATAAGGGAAAGAGAAAGCGGTGCTCACTTGCATCGGAAACAGCTCTCTCCTTTGGTGAATATGTGACCACAAGGACGACCTGGCACCACAGGGTCTTCCGAGCCTGCGCCTGCAAAGCCAAGTTCTGCTTGAACCTGGCCGAGAGTGGCGTGCATGGGGAGACTGGAGTTGGAG